>JAJMJU010000030.1:0-119239 GCA_030563705.1 Australozyma bambusicola | reverse complement strand
CCCACAATCCGCAATGTCACTCATTTGCAGCCATGGATGATTAGAGGAAAGAAACCATAAGTGTAGAGAAAACAGATACACGCGCCAAGATATTTGACAACAAGAGAAAAACGGAAAAAAGAAACGGCTTAATTGAATGTACAGAAAAATTTATCCTTCAATTCATCTATTTACTGGAACCTATAATTCTGCATCCTATGGAGGTCCTGGGACATTTCCCTGCATTACAAATCGGCAAAACACCTTGTACTCCACATTTATCATGAATGATGACCCTATGATCACTGATGATCAACCTGAGGAGGTCAATGCTCAAGAATTCGAACCAAAGAAAAAAGAACGGTTCGAGGTAAAGAAGTGGACCGCCATAGCCTTTTGGTCTTGGGACATTGTCATAGACACCTGTGCCATTTGCCGCAACCACTTGATGGAGCCTTGCATCGAGTGTCAGCCTAACAGCCTTAAAGAACTGACGGATTGCGTACCCGCTTGGGGAAGGTGCAATCATGCCTTCCATCAGCATTGCATTCAGCGATGGCTCAAGTCCAGGCATGTGTGTCCGTTGGACAACGCGCCCTGGCACTACGACAAGATCGGTAAGTAGGCTGTCAGTTTTTTAGATTGAAGCAATTGCTTTGTACTGTGTTGGTGAGTATCGCTTGTGGGGTGCGATGGCATGGGATCACTGGGTGATCCGAAGGCGAACCTGGAAGTATTGATTACCGCCAGTGCTTCGTGTATTGTTAGTGCTTCGTGTATTGTTGGAGGAACCTCGGAAGTGACTAAAGGCTTGATTATATATATAAAAAGAACGTCAATAGGATGAACCGTTGAGTGGTCAAGACGTATCTATTCTGACACTAGATAATTCCACGACGGGACGGCTACAAAAAAGCAAAGTTGAAAGAAAGATAAATCGAGATTGCATGATGAGTTGGAACGTGCTTTGAACTAATTTGATCAGAAGACTTTCGCAGCTTCCCGAAGATAATCATGGGGAGTACACTTTTTCAGATTTGAGCGATATAGCCTTATTACCAGTAAGAGAAAAACTCGCTCTGTTCTTGGGTTACTTTTTAGCGCAAAATAATTGCCCTGAAAGATCTTAGTGTTCGTTACGATGTGTCTATGGAGTCCCGCTCCAAAGTTTACGCAATTAAATCTGCACTAAATACCCAAATGCGTTAATTCATGGAATTTTCCTACAAGCTGTCCGCTAACAATGCTTCGTTTAGCCCACGACGATTATCTGATGTGCTAGAAACGACAAAACGAACCGATATCTGGCTCGCATTACACTTTTTTGGCCATATGATGGATAAGATCTGACTATATGAATTTGAAGTATCGGCTCCCCTTGATTTCGAACGTTGACATTAACCGAATCGTAACGGCTAAACGCATCCAAAACCCCATCCCTCTTCATCGATTGAGGTGGTTAATCAAGCTCTTTCTGCGCACTCTATTGCAAAGGTGCCGAATCCTGACCTGTAAATTTTTAAATAAATCGGCTAATTGACTTAGATTATGCGCTGATTAGTAATTCAATTTGACGCTTTGCTTTTCGACCGTAAAATACCAACTGAAGTTTAGCACTGGAATTACGTCAAAGTTTTCATTAATCTTTTGCAAATTGTCGCTTAACTGCACAGCTCCAAGTTAGAATCTTCGGGTTCTATTTGCGTTTTAAAAGTCATGAAGTGCGAGACGAATCCTTGAACCCTTGAATTCATGAATGATACATCGTTTAGACGTATATATGTAATCTCCGGCTGTAGTGTCAGGTGCAATTTCTCGTGGTGCAAGCAATAAACTGGTTCCAACTGCTAGTTCATGTAATCATCTAAATCGTACGATTGAGGACACAATACCAACCCTCATAAACCGTTCGCCATTAGACTGTTTGTGTGCCACTCCTAAAGCGGATTGTGTAAAAAGGATCAGGATCAAAAGCAAGATCCTAATATTAATTTCTAAATAATTGAGGAACTAGAATTTTAGAAAGCGTTACGGTCATTCCAGTTTTCACCCAACCGCTTTTAGCCCACTCGTTTAATTGCTTCATTATTGTAGCCAAGCAACATGGACAAACCCCAACCTTTACCAAAGTATTGCCAATGATTATGAAAAAACTGCAGAAGAGCAATTTAAAGCCCGAAACAAAACACGGAACAAGTATGTAGCAGTTTAAGTTGCTGTACATGGATGTCATCTGCGTGCACGGCTGTTCTGTCATGGATAGAGGCACTGCCGGGTTCTCCGTAAACATGTGTCAAAAACGAACGAACATAAAACAACATATTTTGAAAAAGAGAAAACAGGTATTTTGACCTACTGTGTTTTTGTTTTTGATGCACTATTTATTTTTCATTGAAATTCCTCTCAGACTATCGATTTTGAAGATTTAAGAATTTTGCAGCCATCACCAAAAGAGGAAAGAGGCTGCAAGTTGTAGAAAACCGAATCGAAGCGCAAAGATGCCGTAAGGGGTTAGGGTGAATAGCGAGAAAAGTTTGATGTTTTGATATTCTATTGAATCAAAAAAATTCGACAGGTTATGTTGAAAACAGCCATGTTTCAGTATAGATCTACCCAGAGGATTCTGGAGTGGCATATGGCGACAGAACGAAAAAAATAACCAATTTCTTATAGACGACGACCATCTGATATCGTTGCTTTCTTTGGTTCTCATTTGCAAAATATGGGAAATACTTGGTTGATTTGGAGTTCATGCTTTAATTTTGTATAAGGCTATAGATGATATATTGCAATATCTAACAACAAAACTCATAACCTTACTCCCTTCTAGTTTTTCCACAAGAACATCGATTTCAGTGGCTATGATAGATTACGGTTACCTGATGAATAGTTTTCACTAGGCATTGATGTTTTATGATCATCAACACACAATAGAAACTACCGGATGGCACTTTTATTATCAACAATTTTGACTATAAATGGTATCTCTCGCTTAAAAAATTATTTCTTATTCCTCAAGAAGACGGGCTCCCAGGGTATTCTCGAACAAACAGTCCCAAGACCGCCGTTTGAGTACAGCTACGCTGTAGTGCTTCGATGCTATTATGAACACTCTCTGTTAATGAGTGTCCCTCGACTTCTACGAAAAACACGTACTCCCACTGCGCTCTTCCCGACGGCCGTGATGCTATGGAGTGAAGGTTGACGCTATTGCGTCTAAAGGAGTCAAGAGCATCGCATAATGCGCCCGGATCGTTATGATTTAGCATGAACATTAAAGAGGTGATGTATCTACGCAGATCTCCAATCGATGGAGTAGAATCGTGGCTGCTGACGCCAGAACGCGCTAAAACGAGAAACCTCGTAGTATTCTCCTTCCGATCTTCAACATTGGGGACAGCTATAGGAAGGCCATAGAGCTCAGCGCTCAGAACAGAGCTGATGCACGCAGTAGTGTTCGAGGAGTCTTGAGCAACAATTCTGGCAGCATCAGCGGTAGACTTTGCATCAATAGTAGCCCATTTCTTGGCAAAATCGTTATTATTCATAAACGCAGTCACCTGGCCCCACACTTGGGGATGTGAGTACACTTTGGTGACTAGCGAAAGGTCTTTGGCGTTGGTGAGCACGTTATGGTGGATTGGTACGAATTGTTCACTGACTACCGAAAAGCTGGGTCGCAGATCAGTCTCTGACGGCATAAACCAGTCTCGAAGAAGATCGTATGTGAAGACCACCTGGCCATTGGTGGAATTTTCAAGCGGTACTACGGCGTAGTCAGCCTCTCCAGTATTTAACTTCTGGAAACATGCACCTATGGATGACTGGGGAAGGAAAGTGAGATTTAATTTTCCAAATTCTTGAAGAACGGCCTGGAAGTTAGTAGATTGAATAAGCGTGAAAAATGAGTAGATGACTTGTTGATGCTGAATAGTAGATGACGAATAGATATGAATAGAGAAGAATATATTGAGGAAGTAGGCCAGCTCGGAGAAGTTAGATTTCAAATTTTTTTCAAATCATCCAATTGAAGTTGTGGATTCATACCTGGTACGTATACGTTCCGATCGGACCGAGATAGGCGACTTTTTGTGGCATTTAGATCATGAAAGTAGTTATGAAGTAGATCAGAGAAGTAGTATGAACTTGCACGTGATGGTCAATACACCACAAAGGACTGGAAACTTAATGTCAAACTATGAGGGAAAATTGAAATCTAAATTTCTCAATTGCTTGTATACATATTAAGATTGAATGCTTGGTGATGTTAAGAATGGTGGATTTGATATAGGAAAGACCAGTCCTGACGGAATGGACCAAGTCAAATCTCAAGTGACCTTACAAAAACTGAGCTTTTCTTTAACACCTCTTCTTACAGCATTAGCATCTTACAGCATTAGCATCATTTTTTTGTTTTTGGAAATCGACAGACTTCTGTTTCCATTGAGTATACAACGCTCCAGCGTCATAAGACCAAATCAAAACCGAAATCTGTGACTCCCACAGCCCAAAACAAAAAATTCAAAACAATAACAAAATTCACAAAAGGTTGAACTGCGTCACAAACACCATACCATGCCATGACCCAAGTCCAACCCTTTTTCTACGACAGATCGTTGGTGGCTCTGTATTGTGGAAGCACAGTAACAAATCTGTTGGCAAAGGTGACCCGATAAATGCCGTATTTGAACTATAAAACAGAAAAAAATTATATATGAACTGAAGCGCGTGCAAACCCGATGATTTACTCGGCGTCAATCAAACCACGCTCGGAAACGTAGATACCATCCAAGAACTTACGGATATCCTTGTTTCTGACACGGCAGATTTGCTGGATGTCGGCAGCGTTTTGGGAAACGGCCTCCAAAGAGTTACCGGACAAAACCAACTCATCCTTTTGGGTGGCGGATTGCTCGACAGTGACACCCTCGAAGATCTTGATTTGTCTGATTCTCTTCTCACCCAAGAAGTTTCTGATCTCGACGTAGTCTTGACCGTCAACGTTGACAACGTTAACGTTGATAGGGAAATGCGCGTAGACGTATCTCATCTTGTACTTGTAACCCTTGGTGACACCAGTGATCAAGTTGGAGATCAAAGACTTGACGGTTCTCAAGGCAGCGACGTGCTTTCTGTCACCGTTGTGGACAGTGATCTTGATGGCCTTGTCGTTGACCTTAGTGAAAGCGACGTTGATGTGCTTCAAGTCCTTGGAGAGCTCACCTCTTGGGCCGGAAACCTTGATGGATCTGGCCTTGATCTCAACAGAAACGCCCTCTGGGACTTCCAAGATTTGGTCGGTTTGGATGTACTTCATTTTTTGTGGTGTAGCTAGAGAGATGAGATGTGAGGGATACGAGCTGGTACTTATATAGTGGAATTTTTTTTTCAGTGCGAAAAAAGGGTAGAGTGGTCACGTGCTGAGCTGTTTGTGACGGCGGATTAGGGCTTGGGTCGCGGCAGAATGGTGATGTTCTAGCGAAGAAGCTTTAAAAGAGTCAGTTAAAAATGAAACAGAGTAGTTTTCTATTGGAATCACAATGATCGCTTTTGTTTGTTCGTTGTGTTAAGTCCATAAAAATAGACGTTCGCTCAAACTGAAGCCACATTGTCAGATTGAACTTCTTGAACAATGATCAAAGGTGACAAGTTAACTCGATTGTTTTTTTTTTTAAATAATTCGATTCCGTTTTTTTTTTTTGTAATAGTGTGTAAACTTGTAGTTGTGAACCTGGTAAAGTGTCCTTCAATAGAGAAGTTAGCTTCTCTGAATGAAAGTTGGTAAGAAATAAAATAGCAAACATCTGTATGTTCGTAACAAAACTCTTGACAAGAAAAATCTGATCAATGTTGTTGCAGATATCTACCTCACTGAAGGTACTGTAGGTGATGAAGGACTTTAGACGAGTACTTGAGATTGTTGCTGAACCCAAATAACAGTTCCATTTTGAAATCAAAGTGAAATTGAGAATTAGTCCCTTATCGCGGCCAAATCTTAAAGAACCTCCAAATTCCACTCATTGTTGTTAACGAACTCCGTCAATTACCCGAATTCTTCCTAGTGCAATTATCAAAAGATCCTAATTTCATTTCATTGAGAAGTATAAACCCACTTCAAAGGCGGTCAAAGAAAAATTTTTATATGTTAATAACTTATTGTAAGACATGTTATATGATTCAAATCTGGATTATTGGCCAAAGGCTAACCTGATACCTGAATTAGGAAAACCAAAACGAAATATCTAAGTGAACATTCCTTCTATTCAAAAAAGAAAGGAGCCGGAAGGTTCAAGATTAAGAAGTATTTCTTTCTTTTTAAACTTCAAGAAATGTAACTGCCAATCAGTATGGTGAGGTAATTTGCAGCCACGTTTATACCTAAATAATCTCAAGTACATACTTAAAGAAGGATAGTATCTCGAGAACTACATTTTGACTTTATTCTCTTGTTTTATAATTCATTCATATTCCGATCGATTTTGTTTCCCCAAAACAGTCGATTATCATTTTCAGTATCATTATCAATTCAAGCGATTCAAACAATACACTCAGCAATTCTGCATCCTACATTTCACAAAACTTTTCACTTTCAATCGTTTCTTTTATTTTAGTCTCCAGCTTCCCTACTCATCCTCCTGCTCGTCCAAGGTCTTGAACTCGAAGTACTTAGTGTCCTTTCCAAAAGTAACACCGTTCTCAAGCAACTTGACGTAAGCCTTGGAAAAGTCAGCAAAGAAAGCATCCTGGCTCTCGGCGTACTTTTTGACGGTCTTCAAAAACTTGGAGTCCTCCTTCAAGGCAATGTCTGTTGGCAACATCATGAAGGACTTGGTCTCCACATCCTCATACTGCTTGGGGCCATCCCACTTTCTGACTCTCCACTCGTCCAACAATCTGACAAAGAAGTCGTTGGTGAACATGTTGGGCGATGGACCCCATGGACCGTCAAATCCAGATCTCCAGGTGTGACAACGTCCCAAACAGTGGGCACCAATCAAGGCCACAGTCTCCTCGTCGTTAAAACCATACTTACCGAAGATGTCTCTGATGTGCGAAGCGCCTTGGGATGCATCGGGCAATCTTCCGTTTTGGGGCACCTTAGAGCGGTCTGTACAGTTAACACGACCAGGTCTCCAAGGAATTTTGGGACCGCCGGCCTCTTGCACGGCAACGACACCGCCCAAAGTCCACAAGTCACCTCTGCTGATCCAGGGGTACTTTTCCTGGAACTCAGCCAAAAAGTCTCTTCCGACCTCCAAACCGGCGTTGGCACCGTCACTGGACTCGGGCGAATAGATCATGGTACCACCGTAAGAACCACCAGTGCCGGACTTCTTGTCGTAGGTTCCAGAGGCGTGCCACGAAAGACGCACCAACAAGCCGTAACGGCCAGCTCCTTGGTCGGCGTCGTCCTCGTCGCGCACCTTCTCGGCAATATCATTGTAGATCTTCTGGAAGTCGTCGAAGTTCTTGCCTTCTGGGGCAACAGCATTACGGATAGCGCCAGTGGTAGCACCAAAACTGAAGGCCTTCAAAAGGTTCTTGGGGCCATTGTTGTTGTTGCCGCTGTTGCTGGAGTAGTTACTGGAATACTTGTATCCGTTGTACTTCGATTGGTTTTCGTTGTTCACATAAAGAGCCAAACCAGCGGCTCCGGCCAAGCCAAGGAGCACCAGGGCACGCGAGGCATTGGCATATGAGTGTCTGAGGGCAATTGCAGACATTGTGTGGATTTAAGTATACTGAAAAAGAGTAGCTGTTAAGGAAAAGGTAGGAGGCGGAGATTGGGGGTATTTATACCCAGCCAGTTTGGAGCCATGCAGTACTTTGGTCGAACGTGAAATGTGGGGCTAGCCTTTAGAAATTACTAAGTCCCAGAACGGAAAACTGTGGCGCCGACATTAATGGATTTGGCGATGTAGGACTTTTCGAACGAGAGTTGATGGATTCAACTTTAGGAAATTGTTCCTAGAGTGTGAAAGGCTTGTTTGGATTTTTTTTCCTGGAAGATTTCCCACGGTTTTGAGGATTTTCGGTGACGTTTACCATTAGGTGAGGCTGAAATGTCTCAAATCGAGAGAAGCCACAGAACACGGCGGACTGTGAGGAATATCAAGGAACTAAGAAGGGAAATTGCCTTTTTCATTTCACATTCCATTTTGGAAATCCAAATTTTTCACCGGATCCCCTCAATGCTCCCTTCTTTTAGACTTTCGCTTATCTCGCACTGAGATGGTGTAAGATAAGAAGAAACGGGCCGACTTTCTCTGAACAAAGCCGTGCAACCTCCGAAAAATCAGATACTTACCATAAGAGAACCCGATTACTTTGATTTTCAAAAATTTTCCTCTCGAATCTCTTTTCTACTAGCATATTCGGCAATTTGCAACCACTTGATTCAAAACGGGGTTTCTTGTATGCACACCCGCGTATAAGGCCCATTCCAACCGTGGCTATTGGCTGTGTGGACGGAAATATCGGTAAAAAGAGGAGAAGGCGCCGTTACGCGCCATGTGCAAATCGGGATTATTTTGACAGAAATGTTAGGGATTCTAGGTTTTGAAGGTTGGTCGGGAGTTCTCTTATTTTCGGGGTTAGGAGACTGGGTTTGGAACGAATGGAGTCGTTGGTGTTTTGATTAGTTGAGTGATTAGAAGATGGCGAAAAAAAAGTGACACGGCGCTGATGGAATTATTGATTTTTTCCTAGAAAGTAAAGTGAATTTAGGACCTATTGATCGTAGTTTTGAGGCATTGGAAGCTGGAAGTTGAAATTGGCTTAGCTTCTTCATCAAGGTATCTTATGGCTCCTTTTGATTACTTTATGACAACCAGTCTTGATCTCACTGAAAGGGTCCTAAGTATATTTATGTAGGCGTACACTTTTGGAGCTCTTCTCTTCTTCTCTCCAATTCATCGTCTCTGATGTTCAACTAGGCGTTGGCTGCTCGCATCCATTAATCAATGTATGCCAATATTCTTTCCTTATGGGATCAAACGCAACTCTTGCGAATTATTTATTCGTTCTTCAAAAGTAGTTAGTTAGTTTGCTTCCTTCTTTTTTTTTGTCCTAAGATTCCAATTCCCTTATTTAGATTTTCCCTTTTGTATGGAGATATTCTGCTTCACCGGCGGCCCCTTTACCGCAACACCTTTCGTATTTTTTGACCTGTCTTTCTTGTACTCTAGCAGCATCTTCCATTCTGTTGAGTATCGTTCTTTTCCCTAAACGCCCTTTATCCTAATGATAATTTTTGTAACAAAATTCTGTCATATCTTATACTAGCTACTTTAAAACCAATCAAAAATTCTAGTACGTAATCTTGACCATACTCGTTTGCGCACTTTGACCCTCGAGTCAAACACCTCCTTCTTTGGCGCTGCGCCAGGTATTCTTTCGTTGCAAATTCAACTTTGCTGTTGTGGGTTTGTTTGTTGACTCACGGGCTGGTTGTTCACTTGCAGATTCACCTGTTGGGGTTTCACCTAATTAGATTTTACATGCTGAGGGATGTCCTATTGCGAACTTATCTGTTAAGCTTTCGGCGACTCTTGACAATGTAATACTACTATTTTTTCGTCTTCGTCTTGGTCTTCATTCTCGGTGTCGTATTCCTCCTCGATCGTTTTTACGATCTACTCGTTGGACACTCGATGTCAGACTGTTATCTTCACCTGCAATATAATGATCTTGTTCTTCTTCCAGTTCTAAGAATTCGTCAAAAAATTCATGTACATCTTTGTTCAAATTGATAATTTTCATGAGCATTTCTTGGCTCTCCATTTCAATTCGGCTGCTGGATGTGATCATTTGTGTGTTCAACTCTTTTATGGCGGCTAAGATTGGGCTGTTTGAATTGTCAACTTGAGCCTCCGACTTCAAAGTAGACATCTCATCCTTGAGCGATTTGATCTCAGTCTTAAGTTCCTTTACCGTTTGATGCATTTCACAGAGTATTTGTTTACCGTCTGAAGAAACTGCTCCCCGGAGATACCAGAGTATTGAGTGCACGATCACATCTGTGATGGTGAGGGTGATGCCAGTGATCATGTTGACTTCCAAAAGATAGAGCAGTATGAATTAATCTAAATTCTGACTTTAAATAACTTTGTAAGACAAGGTTGAGTTGCATAGTAAACACAGTTCCGATTTATGCCGAAATTTTCTACAGGGACAATAAATTCAGCTCTCGCCTTACAATTGTGAAATTTTATGGTTGTGTATCAATAAAGGTAGCTTTAGATTGTAAGAACAGTATCTTTCGCTTTGACGGATAATTTTATGGCATATATTAAACACGCATGCCCGGATACTCGAGCATTGTTTTAATATACCTATAAAAAACTCAAATTAATAATTAAAACCCGTATGAAAGTAGTTGAAAATACAAAAATGTCATCGTTGCATAGCCTTGGCTCGAGATAGGCAGATTCAAACCCAATCTCAACTTCCAAGTTGGCAAGTTAAACAATATCGTCTGTTTGCTGAATCAGATATTTTGCATCCAGCATTGACTCGGTATTGCGAGAAAGTTCTCCGTTCAAACTGTTCTCGAATGTTGGTGTTGGTAATAGAAAGATGCCGCCGGCCGAGAATCCAATGCGAGAGCACATTCCGCCTCTCTTCTTCTTGGTGACAAAAGGATGGATAGAATAAATGTAAACTAAAGAGAGTGTTACAAGCGACAACACTAAGTTTAAGACGGAAAATGCTAACAAAGCCTTGCCAATGCGGCACATTCCTAAACTGCTATCGTAGAAGTATCCGCGGCACTCTTCCTTTCCGAAATAATGGGCACTCTCGCCCAAAGCGATAATCCACCATATTGTGAGCCAAATTTCGACTCCCAACATCAACGCTGGAGAGTAACGACGAACACATGCTGGAATGACCGTTGGGATGTAGTAGCCAAGACCAAATCCAGCAGCAACAACACAAAGAGCAAGAAGGTTGAACGGAAGAAGAATTGCACAGAGCATGCTCAACACAAACAGAATGATTGAGAAGACAATTTGGGTAGAACGGAGGGAAATGCTGAGAATGTTTCTTTGAGAAGTAGTAGTCATTTTGAACAGTTCAAGAATCGGCCAAAGGAAGTATGAGAAATTAAGAAGTACCTTTAAAATCTAAAATACTCAATATTCGATCTTTAATAAACAGGTAGTTGGTAGGGCTCGTTTTGGGTGCAAATCCGACGGGTTTTATGAGTGATTCCCATCCTCTGTCTGCAGGAGATAATGTCAAACTGTACGTGCGGTTATAACGTCATGGTGCATCCAGCAATCTGCCAAGGCTGTACACCAGGGTATACAAACCGTAGGGGAAATGATCTTATCATTTTGCTTGGAATATCTAATTGTAGAACACACTAGCACAGAAAAGGTAGGTAGGTCATGATTCCTTATAGTTCTTATCTATACATGAGGTTATTGGTACTGCAGATAGTTTCTGCGGGTGGTGCATGTAAGTTGGACCACAGATTTTGAAAGGGAAAGGGGTACCCCATGCTTCGGTTAGAATATTAATTTCTATTGAGCAAAGTCTATAAGAGGAAAATTGGTTACAAATTTTGTCGTTTGGATGAATGGCTGGTGATTTCAGGGGCTGCTTGGCGCAAGCAATTGCAACACAAGTCAGCTGAAACATTCTGTGGCATCTCACTTACAGACGTTTCTCTAAGCTTTTTTCTTAAAATTTCCTCTTAGCGTCCATTTTAAAACAGTTCAGATCATTCAGTCCTTCTCCTTCTATTGAGATGAATGGTTCAAAGAAATTCACACTACTTCAAAGCCCTTCAAGTTACATCATCATAAGATATTTTACACAAAATAGCCTCACTTCTTGAATGACTCGAAATCTTATTGCTATTAATTCTATTTCTAATATTGTCAATTTCCAATATTCAAGGACTAAATCACGTATTGTTTTTCATCGTCTCCTCGCATGCTCTAACAACTAGAATCTATTCATTATCTACTTTTCCTATAATATTACATCCAATACCTATTGGTTCTCGACGATGTCCAAGTACTTTTCAATCGTTGTAGCGTCTTCGTAAACAAACGAGCCCTCCTGATTATACGTCTTGGCGTTGATACACATGAGCCGGAGATCGTCCATAAAATGTGCAAATGTGTCATAGCGCTCCAGCTGCAACGACTTGCGCACCTGGAAGATGGCAATTGGTCTCTCAATCAACTGGTAGTAGTCCGGATATAACTTCTTCGATGGGAGCTTGCGGAAGATCTCAGCAACAGAATGGCCGTCTTCAGCAACTAGTTCGTCGAGGCCCTGTAGTACTTCAAGTCCGCGATCCGTGAAGCTATCTTCGAGCTCTCCGTTTGTTTCAAACCCGTTGTCGAATTCACCATCGCCGTTTTCGCTTTTAACTTCACGGCCACGCTTCCGCTGTGGCTCCTCGCTAGGTTCTGTGCTCTCACTGCCGCGCCGCTTCTTTCTGCGCGCCATCTTTTCTTCTTTACGGCGAACTGCATCCTCAATCGTATCGTCATCATCGTCCATGGCCATCAACCACTGCTCCTCTGTGAGTCCATCGTCATACTTCACAGATCTCTTATCACGCATACGGCTGAGCTCCTGTTGGTCTTTTTCGAAATGGTGGGCAATGTTCTCAGAAATCTCTTCTGGAAGTTCCTCACGAGTAAAGAGTCTAGTCGAATAGCCACCTTCGCGTGCAATCTGCTTTTCGTGTAAGATCCGCTCAGTGTCAAGCTGGCCAAACAACTCCTTCTCATACTCACTACGGGCAAGAATCTCGTTCAACTCATCATCATCCAACGAGTTACTTTCTTCATTCTCGCGGTCACCCTGTTCGGCATCCAACAATCGCTTAAGAAACTCTTCTTGTTCCTCGGCGGTACTCTTGTTGTCGAACTTACCAGCCTGAATGACTTTTCCATCAATGTCAAGCTTCTGATGAGCACGCTCGAGAATGATTTCTTCGACCGAGTCGTTTGTGATCAAACGCAAGATACGAACCTCATTCTTCTGCCCAATTCTGTGTGCTCTATCTTGCGCCTGCAAATCTTGATGAGGGTTCCAATCGGTATCAAAGATGATAACAGTGTCGGCGGTTTGCAAATTCAATCCCAATCCTCCTGCTCTTGTCGAAAGCAAGAAACAGAAGTATTCTGAGTCCGGCTTGTTGAATTCCTTCAACATGTCTTGTCTGTCGTCGGCTTTGGTGTTACCATCAAGACGCAAGTACTTGAGGTCTCGGAGACGCAAAAAGTCCTCGAAGATCGTCATCACAGTGGTCATTTGGAAGAAAATCAACACACGGTGACCGCTGGCCTTCAACTTAGGCAAGATTCTGTCCAAAAGCTCAAACTTACCGGACGTCCTCCACAAAAGCTCGTTGCTAGTTCCGTAAGGGTTGATTACCAGCTCAACATCGTCAAACACAAAAGGATGGTTACAAATCTTCTTTAATTGCATCACCTTGTTGTTCAAGCCCTTAAGCCCTGATTTCTTGGCCTGTTCCGTGGCTTTGTTGCCGATGAAAATGGCGTTGTGTTTCAACATCTGCTGGTACAACACGTATTGCAAACTAGACAAGTTACACTTCAATACCTTTTCAATCTTATCAGGAAGGTCCTTTTCGACGTCCTTCTTTAATCTTCTCAACAAGAAAGGTCTCAAAACCTTATGCAATCTACGAATCACCAACAAGCTCTCTTCTTCTGAAAGCTCGATTTTCTCCTGGGTTCCAGTGTTGGCAAAAGGTGTGTTAAACCATTCGTCAAACGATTTAACCGAGTTGAAGATCTTGGGGAGCACAAAATTCAACAAAGCCCATAATTCGGGTAAGTTGTTCTGTAATGGTGTACCGGTCAAAATCAACCGGTTCTTGGTGCGGTAATATTGCTTCAACGTGATCGACAACTTCGACTGGGAGTTCTTCATACGGTGACCCTCGTCAATGATCATGTGGGAGTAGTGGAAACGCGACAATAACGGCCGCTCCTTAATGATATACTCGTAGGTCGTCAAAACAACTTGGAAATCACCGATACGAATTTCGTGTGCCAAGTCCTTACGTTGAGCTGGCGAGCCTTTGAAAACCACCACGTTGATGGAGGGCGCCCATTTTTCAAACTCCATGGTCCAGTTTGTGATCGTAGAAAGTGGAACAATAACCAAGAATTTGTCTTCGCCCTTCTTCTCGATCAAGTAGGACACCAAGGAGATGGATTGAATCGTTTTACCCAATCCCATCTCGTCAGCCAAAATACCGTTAAGCTTATTGTTATATAAAGACACCATCCACTGTAATCCTTTGAGTTGGTACTCCTTCAACTTACCGCCAACCAAAATTGTAGGCTGTTCTTTAATCTCTTCTTTGATCCGGTGCGCAACCTGATAGTAGTCGATGTTCTCTCTAACTTCGTCAGTTGTCTCTTGTTCTTCTTCAACCATCTCATCATTCTCTGCTTGCTGCACACGCACGGCTTTCGTCAACGAATCCAAGAATGTATTCGTTTGTCTCAACAAGTGTGTGATTCTGTAGTCCTTCGTTTGGTCCAACAATTTAATGTACGCCTCTTCGTCGTTAGCCTTCAAAGCTTGCAAACGTTGCTTGGCAGTCTTTTCCAACTTCTTAGACTCTTCTTTTTCAGTGAGCGCATGGAAGCTGCTACTGTAGCGGCCAAGTGTAAACCGTTTAGTAAACTTGTTAACACGCCAGGTGTGGTGTTCCTTCGACTTCGTTAAGAGCAGCTCGATCCTTTTGATGTGCAAACGATGTTTCTGAGCCTCAGCCTCCAATTTAAACTTGTCTTGCAATTGCAGAGCCAATAAGTGTGGATTTGGCTGGTCAATTTTGCGGCGGATGTAGAGGCCACGTCTCCCCTGTAAAGAGATGATGTTCGATGCCAATTCTGGCGAGTCATACTGCGCAGTCAACGCGTTTTTACGCACAAAGTTGTTTTTCAACCGCTTTTGGAACGGGAGCGCCTGGAGCGACTTCAACTCGACCACAGCGTTGAGTTTCATTGTGTTTTGGTCGACGATATTACCCAGAGCCGAATCGTAATTGAACGTGCCCAAATTGGCAGGCAAATTCTCCAACTCCTGGATGCGCTCGGATATCTTGCCAGAAACAATCTGCTCCGTGTAATAGTCGCCCAAAGAAGCGGATCCCGAGCCGTTTTTTTTAGAACCACTGAGCGGCGTGTCAAGGCCAATGGAGGCAGCTCGACTCAAAAAGTCACCAGTGGAAGTACCGCTAAAATACTTGTCGATGATATTCTGAACTACCTGGGTCACAGAGGCGGGTTCTTCCTTTTGTTCTACAGGCCCACTAAGCTTCTCCTGCAACGACTCAGGCAAGTCCATGTTTCTCGACAAGTACTGTAAACTAACAATTTGGTCCTTCAAAAGGTCAGAGTCAAGTGCGTCCGAGTCCTCCGCAGATTGAAGCGAGTTAGAGATGTCTAGGTAAATTTGAGATTCTTCGGCAGAAAACTGGTCAAATCGTTCGCTGATGACGATGAAAACCTTCTCCAACTTCGCCCGTTCGTCGGCATAGATGTCTCGGAACTCTCCGGGCTCTTGGGCGTCGTGGAACTGCAGAAGATTCGACTGCTGGTCGTACTTATCCCTAGCCTCTTTCGAGAGACGAAGAAGCAGCTGGTATCGCAAGACAAGAGTTTCAAGCTGCTTGTGTGTTTTCGGGAAACTAACGCTGGCACTTTCGGGGCCGTTTGGAGTGGCATCCCTAGCGAGAGAGGTTCCATTTGGATGTGTTGCCATTCCGTTCATGGCCAGAAATTAAAAGGAGGAACTCGAAAAAGAAGAATGTGGTGGAAGCAAAAAGTCGACACTGATGCTTTGGGGTGGTGCTACCGTCTGTGCGCTGGACTTTTCAGGGTACGAGTCACTTTGACGTAGGTATTTCACCTAATGACAGAGACCCAAAAATAAGAACAGAACACAACCGTTTAGGGATGCTTAGCACTTCTGGAATAGGAAATATCGGGGCTCACAACCGGAAGATATGGTGTGGAAAAGCGGCCGACTTTATTTATATGCTATGGCCCAGATTACGCTTCGTTGGGTTTTGGATGAGGTAGGCTTGTTTAAATCGCGTATTTGTGGACAGCGTTTTTGGTGTGTGCGCGACGTCGGAAAGAAAAAAAAAAGTTGAGGGTTAAGAGGATTTTTTGGGGGTATAAAAAGGGAGCATTCTCTCCAAAAAAAAGGTGTTGGAATTTTTTTGGTTGTTGTTGGTGGGTGTGGAGGTGTGATTTGTGGATATTGGCTGCAAAAAAGAGTGGTGCCGAAGTTATGAGAAACAGAATGGACGGGAAGAAAAAGGAGAGATTGGAAAAGTTCTGGGTTGTTATCTTTATTTTTTCGTTTGTTTTGGGAATTTCCCGTAAGGGATTTTCGATATCTGTCTAGGTGGAAGATGGATGAATTAGAGGATGTAACAGGTACGTCATTATGAGTATTTCTCTGAGGAAACCTCTTCCTTAAGTATAGTTTTTTTATCATCAAACGCAATTACTTTTTTGTTGTTCGTTTTTAGTTTTTCCAAGCGTCGCTTTTTTAACATGTTCTTCATCTACTCATGGACACAAGTCTTCTACCACAACACCCGCAAGCGCATTTTCGAATCCACATCACAAATTTCTTCTCTTTTTCTTTTCTGCCCCTCTTTTTTCTTGCCCTCCCCCTTTTTTATTTTCTCTCTGGTCCTCTTTTTGCCTTATTCTTCAACTAACTCTCTGTCTCACGTGACTTTTACCTCAACACTACTGACCCCATTACCCTTGATTAACTGATTATCAATTCCCATCTATAACTTGAACTTCAAGAAAAAACACATCACAAATGTTTCCGGTAATTGGTCTTGCCGCCAGAAGTTCCAGAACACTGCTATTCAGACGCGCCACGCGTCTCAACTCGTCGTCCCTTCCAATGAATTGGGTGGAATTTTTCAAGTTACGTACCGAAAGCAAAAGAATCAATGTGGCTACGTCTTCGCTCACAAGTCTTGCCGGGGCATTTGCCACATTGACGTATTTGGGAAATGTCGAGATCGACGTTGAAAAGCCCATCTTTGGTATCGACCCATTCATGGTTCTTGGAGCAGCCGTAATTGTAGGCGGTGTGGCTGGATACTTGGTTGGACCCTCGATTGGCGTTAGGATATTCAATTTGAAGAACTCCAGTGTGTTACCTGCGTTCAAAGCTAAGGATCAGATCTTTTTGCAGAGAGTCAAACGGAACCGAGTCGATCCATCTTCGCAGTCCTTCTCTAACCCTGTGCCCGACTACTATGGCGAAAGAATCAATTCGTTGGCCAAGTACAAGCAGTGGTTGCGGGACTGCAATGCTTTCCGGAGAAAGACTGAGGAGTTTCTTTAGGTATATAGTGAATAGTGTTAATAGTCGCTCCGCCAGGCGCAAATGGTAATGAACATTCAGAATAAGATAGGACGAAGGAATGATAGGGAGAAAAGAAGCAGAGAAGAAAATAAAAAGAGAAGAAGAGGAGAAAAGGGGCAGAAAGGCAAAGAACGGATAATTGCTGTTCATTTAGAAGGAAATCAAATTTGGAGACTATCGGCTGAAGAGAACTGACTGGGAGGTAAAGTTGGTATTTCAATCTTCTTTAACTTACTCCAAAATTGAGATTGAATTTTATGTTCGGTAGAAGTTGATAATTTGTATATTGTGATCATTTACCCGAGAGTTTAATACACAGCTATACAAACAAGCACCTAAAGCATCTGAAATGTGTTGATCAGAGATTATCGATACAATCAGCATATCAACAAACAACTTTTTTTCGTTTACCAATTGGAATTATCTTACGGTTAAACGTTCTAGTATGACGGTATTCCTCTCTCACCTTACTCCAAATTAGTGGTTCAAGGACCTTCGTCGCCTAAGCATACTTGAGAGCTTAAACTAGTAACAGATTCTCTCAAAGTGAAACTTCCAATTCTCGAATAGTCTTCCACTCCTTCACTTTCATCTCCTTCTTCTTATACAACAACAGAAAAGATCCCGCCCTTTCTCTCACATTAGACAAACAGACAGACTTCCTCCTTATTTATAGCCAGAATGACCTAAATCTACACTCCGCCTTTCCCTTTCCACATTTCCTTCCATTCCATCAATCGTTTGCGCGGATTTGCAGCCAACTCCGAGAACTCCGGGAATCATGACTAACGAGTCATCTAGATCCGACAACAAGGACCTATTCCAACAACCACAACATAAAAGGTGACGAGACGCAATTCCGGAAGCAACTGCAATTCTCAATACCCGGCCACCAATACCATTCTTCTGAGGTATTTCTTCAACGTCCATAACATCTACAAGACCCCCTGATATCGCCAAGAAACACTCTTTTTCTACGCGAAAAAAGCCGATTCCTACCACCACTCAAATTCCAAAACATTTGCACCCATCCTTTCCTCTCAAAAAAAACGCCCTCCACCATTTAAGACAGCCTTCGGAGTTGCTGCCATCACCGAGATGCCCCCGGTATTGGGCCAAATCCGGGGCTCTATAATAAACGCCTAATATTTGCAGGAACGAAGAAGTGCCATAGGAACCAGTAATGGGGTATCAAATCGGTAAAAAAAACAGAACGCTTATACCGAAAAAATACCAATCCGACAATTCTTCAAAATTAAAACATTCTCAACAGGTTTTTTTCTCCATTTCTCGCATTTCCTCCTGTATTTCATTACCCAACCTTCAATGATCACTTATCCGCTATGCATCATGGTTTCTCTATCTGCACTACCATAGTGGCACTTTAAACAGTTTCCTGTATATACTGCTTCGCGACTGCATACACTCCTCATGGATCGCACACCCCGGAGCCACCGGAATCACAACGGACAAATAGAATCCCTGCAGAGGAAATTGTCGCACACCCGTACACCACACGCCCATCGGCGCTTGCCCACGAACCTACCCTTTATAACCGGCACCTTCTCCACCTGTCACCAAAGGTTTTTCTACTAATACACCATCAGCACTCTTTTTTGGGTCCAGTTGGTCATAAGAAAGCATCCGTGCCTCACCCCCGCCCATCACCTAGCAAGTGCTCCTAACCCCCTGCCATTATGCTTGGTGCGTTCAGAGCAGCTGCCCCCCGCATCCGTGCTCACAGAGCATTGGCCATGAACAAGGTTTCCATGGCCTCTGTAAGAAATAGTGTTGTTTTCTGTAACAATTCTGCGCAATTCTCACGTACATTTGCCTCCGATTCGTTCTTGCAGCTGAACAACAGCAATTATGTCGAGGAAATGTACGAAGCCTGGCGCCAGGACCCATCCAGTGTCCACGTTTCTTGGAATGCGTATTTCAAGAACTTGGATGGTGGCCAATCTCCGTCTGCTGCGTTTGTAGCTCCTCCCACGTTGGTACCCACTCCTGCTGGTGGTGCTGGTGTCGGTTTCATACCCGGTGCTCTGCCACACAGTGAGGACGTGGTCACCCACTTGAAAGTGCAGCTTTTGGTGCGTGCATACCAGGTACGTGGTCACCAGAAGGCTCGCATTGACCCCTTGGGTATCTCGTTTGGCGCAAACTCTCAGATCCCTGCCGAGTTGACCTTGGACCACTATGGCTTCACTGACGCCGACTTGAACAAGCAAATTACTTTGGGTCCAGGTATTTTACCCCGTTTTGCCGATGGCAAGAAGACCATGACCTTGAAGGAAATCGTAGACACCTGTGAACTGTTGTACTGTTCTTCTTACGGTGTGGAGTATATCCACATTCCTTCCAAAGCTCAGTGTGACTGGTTGCGTGAACGTATCGAGATCCCTCAGCCTTTCAAATATTCTGTAGACGAAAAGAGACAAATCTTGGACAGATTGATCTGGGCTTGCTCTTTCGAAAGCTTCTTGGCCACCAAATTCCCCAACGACAAGCGTTTCGGTCTTGAAGGTGCTGAGGCTATTATTCCCGGTATGAAGTCGATGATCGACACGTCCGTGGAGTACGGCGTGGAGGATGTGGTCATCGGTATGCCCCACAGAGGTAGATTGAATATGTTGTCTAACGTTGTTCGTAAACCTAACGAGTCGATTTTCTCCGAGTTCACTGGATCCAAGGAGTTCGACGAAGGTTCTGGAGACGTCAAGTACCACTTGGGTATGAACTACAAGAGACCTACCACATCTGGTAAGCATGTGAACTTATCGCTTGTAGCCAACCCTTCGCATTTGGAGGCCGAAGATGGTGTGGTTTTGGGTAAGACCAGAGCCATTCAACAGTACAAAAACGATATTGGTGAATTTTCCAAGGCCATGTCCATCTTGTTGCACGGTGACGCCGCCTTTTCCGCCCAGGGTGTGGTGTACGAAACCATGGGTTTCGCCAATTTACCCGCCTACTCCACCGGTGGTACCGTACACATCATTATCAACAACCAGATTGGTTTCACTACCGACCCACGTTTTGCCAGATCCACGTTGTACCCATCTGATATCGCAAAATCCATTAATGCGCCTATTTTCCACGTGAACGCCGACGATATCGAGGCTGTGACGTTCATCTTCAACTTGGCCGCCGAGTGGCGTGCTACCTTCCACTCTGACGTCATCATTGATGTTGTCGGATACAGAAAGCACGGCCACAACGAGACCGACCAGCCTGCATTCACCCAGCCTCTTATGTACGAGAAGATCTCCGACAAGAAGTCTGTTTTGGAGTACTACACCAAGCAGTTGTTGGACGAGAAGACTTTCACCAATGAAGACATCGCCGAGCACAAGAAGTGGGTGTGGAACCTCTTGGAAGAATCTTTCGGTAAATCTAAGGAGTATCAGCCAACCTCGCGTGAGTGGTTGACCACGCCGTGGGAGGACTTCAAGTCACCAAAGGAGTTAGCCACTGAGGTGTTGCCCCACCTTCCAACCGCCGTTGACGAGACCACTCTTAAGAAAATCGGTGACGAGATCTCGCAAGCTCCCAAGGGTTTCGAGGTACACCGTAACTTGAAGAGAATTTTGAACACGAGAAAAAAGACTGTGGAGACAGGCGAGGGTATTGACTGGGCTACTGGTGAGGCCTTAGCCTTTGGCTCCCTTTTGTTGGAGGGCTACCACGTCAGAGTGTCCGGTCAAGATGTTGAGAGAGGTACCTTTTCTCAACGTCACGCTGTGTTGCACGACCAGCTGTCCGAGAAGATTCACACGCCATTGAAGCACTTATCTGAGGACCAGGGTGCATTTGACATTTCCAACTCGTCCTTGTCCGAGTACGGTGTCATGGGATTTGAGTACGGTTACTCTTTGTTCTCCCCCGATGCCTTGGTGCAATGGGAGGCTCAATTTGGTGATTTTGCCAACACCGCCCAGGTCGTCATTGACCAATTCATTGCTGCCGCCGAAAGTAAGTGGAAGCAACGTTCCGGTATTGTCTTGTCCTTGCCTCATGGTTACGATGGTCAGGGTCCTGAGCACTCCAGTGGAAGAATCGAGAGATACTTGCAAATGTGTAACGAAGACCCTCGTTACTTCCCTTCGCCTGAGAAGCTCGAGAGACAGCATCAGGACTGTAACATGCAGATCGCTTACCCAACCACACCAGGCAACTTGTTTCACTTGTTGAGACGTCAAATGCACAGACAGTTCAGAAAGCCCTTGGTTCTTTTCTTCTCCAAGCTGTTGTTGAGACACCCATTGGCTAGATCTGAGTTGGCTGAGTTCACTGGCGACTCCCACTTCCAATGGATCATCGAGGATAAGGAGTTGGGCAAGTCTATTCACAACAAGGAGGACATCAAGCGCATTGTGTTCTGTACTGGTCAAGTCTACACTGCTTTGCACAAGAAGCGCGCTTCCATTGAGGACAAGACCACTGCATTCATCAAGCTTGAACAATTGAACCCATTCCCATTCGCTCAAGTTCGTGACGCCTTGGACAGCTATCCTGGTGTCGAGGACCTCGTTTGGTGTCAAGAAGAGCCTTTGAACATGGGTGCTTTCAGTTTTGTTGCTCCACGTCTCGCCACCACCTTCGCTGAGACGCAGAACTATAAGGACGCCAAGTTGCGTTATGCCGGTAGAGATCCTTCGGCCTCTGTTGCCGCTGGTTCTAAGTCGATGCACACTCTCGAGGAGGAGTCTTTCTTGAAGGACGTCTTCCAAGAGAACTAGTGAGTTTATACATTCATAAAATAAATAGTACGATAGAACGGTTGTAGAATTTGGTAAAAGTGTGATGAGAGATTTGTCGAACGGTGGTTCATGCAATGGAACTCTTTGAGAAGATGTGTTTCTCTTTGGCCGGTTTCTGTCGCTGAATGTGGTTTCTGGAAATACCCATTATGAACGCCATCTGTGAATGGCAAACGTTCCAAGAAATCCCCTAAATTGTTTGCGCTATTTTATCTCCTTTCGGAACTTAGAGGTAACGACAGAGGTAACGACATGTTTGTATGACTTTATTTCTGCTTGAGGTAAGTCTTTGTGGCTAGCTTTATAGGAACCGCCGAAGCCACACCTTTGAGAAAATGAATGGAACGATTGTAAAGGAGCTCATTATGGTTAAACTATTAATCTTCTTTTTTTGCAAATTCTGCTAGAGGTGACTTGACAGAAATTCTGTTGCGTAGGAAGAATAGGTGTTAAAAGTCTCCATACTATGCCAACAGCAATTGAGGACAAGGGAAAATGGTGAAAAAGTTTCCGTCGATCCACTTTGTATTCAAATTCAATTGATGGTTTATTTCCAATTCCAGTGAAGAAGTACATTAATGTTCTTAGGCGTTCGTTTCGTTTGTGTAAAATACTAGTTCGATACAGCTGGCATCAACGAAAAGACAAAATGTTGATTATTCTCATATCTTTCTTCTTGAACAAATGGTATTCAATTGAAAATGCTTAAGAATTGTAAAACCCCGTTGTAAGCGTACTATAGGTGCCGTAGATGTCCGCAGAAGCCAAACAGGCGCCTCAAATTTCAAGTACAATACGTTACAAATTGATCCAGTTTTACCGCTTCTATTGTGAGAGTCTCAATTACATATCTGTCAGTATGTCTTCCTCTCAGCGATACTCTCACTAGAATAGTTCCCAGATTTATGGCTATCGCTTGCTCACTAACATAGATATATGATTCATAAATGCTTGAAAATATCCATAGCTCTTGTAAACAAAATTGCGAATCTTCCTTCTTATCATGTTTCATTCGATTCATCCCGCTACGTTAGTAATTGTTGACAAACCTGAACTTTACCCAACACAGCATTCCCATCCCTTTCCCGAAAAAATTCCCCAGACCAAAGCTTCCAAGTTTCCAAATACACAATTCCTTTCCATCCTTTAACCATTCAAGGGCTCACCGTACCATCCATTCTGCCGCTGTGCCTTGACGTATTGCCCAACGGTCGAATACAACCACCCCACCTTCCGCATCCGGAAACGATAATCCTTCCTCCCCATTCCCTCTACCCTTTGCACTTCCATCAAAAGAATCAATCTCAAATATTCTCTTCTTCTTACCCTTTTTCTTGGCGCATCAAGACTTCTTCCTTGTTTCTTCCATTATGCAATCTGATAAAGCCTGCATGCACATGTTCGTATCGGGCCCTGAACCCGCATTTTACGGGTCATGTGACAGCTATCTGAAACAAGACGGTCATCGCTGCAACTCATCGGCTACTCCACAATTTTGTAAAAAAAAGCTATGTCTTCAGACATTTCCTGGTACAAGCAGAAACACACGTTGAAGATCGGCGATGTGTGTCGATACACGGTGCGGTACACGCGCAAGGACTCAGCCATTTCCGAGATCTACCTCCGGGTGAAAAACATGGAGAAAACCACTCTCAGGGCAATACATCTACTAAACGGACCGTTCATGCTTTACTGCCATGTGACTCCGTTCAACTACAACCACCGAAAGACGTTTGTGCCGGAGGACTCGGACCAGAAGGGCGGCGGAAACAGCGAGGTCACATTCAAGAATCAAATCAAACCAGGGCAAACTTTTAACGTTCGGCTCTACTTAAACGATAACAGTTTGGTATCTACAAATGAAGACGGTTCAACGGTTCATCAGTGGAATTGCGACATCATCTCGCAGATTGTCCTCAATCGGAAGGTTTCCATCAGTTTTGTGTTTATGATTGGAAACGACTTGGAAATGATGCGTCGAGTAAACCGCTCCACACTCACGTCATTTTCCAAGGGTGACTTCACGCTCAACCATGCACTGCTGTGGGAATACGATTGGGGTCAAGTTCTTTGTGATAATCTAGACGTTCAATGTAAGTTCACAGACGATCTCTGGCCCGAAGAGCCTACCACTCCCAAATCCCAGCCGCTCCATTTGGTCATTCTCACACACGGGCTCTTTTCAAATTTGCCTGCTGATATGTTGTATTTGCGGGACTCTCTCTATAACATCAAACCCAATTCAAATCTGGATGAGACTATTTTCGTGGCTGGAACCAGAGAAAATGCCGGCAGAACGGAGCGCGGTGTCCATCGCTTGGGCGTGAATGTCTCTGTGTTTGTCACAGAATTGGTTGATAATCTCACCACAAAGGGCTTTACTGTCAACTCCATTTCTTTCATAGGACATTCTTTAGGCGGGCCCGTGCAGCTCTATGCCATCAAGCACATCTTACAAAGCAAAGGATCGCTGTACTTTAAAGATCATGACATTCGCCTAAAACACTTGGTGTTCATGGCTTCTCCGATGCTCGGTGTTTTGAGCGAGATGAGTCTTATCATATCATGGTTCCTTGATTTGGGAACGCTCGGCAAAACGGGCCGAGACTTGACCCTTCTGAAAAAACTTCCTTCGCTTTCGCATGGTCTCTCGCTGTTACATGCTGTGCGGCCTATTTTAGAAAAACTACCCGACGAGCCTGTGCGTTCTGCGCTCAGAGATTTCGAGCTGCTTACGTTGTATGCGAACGCAGTCAACGACGGAATTGTGCCTCTTAGGACCAGCGCGCTTTTGTATCTTGACTGGGAAGGTTTAGGCGAGGTAAGACAGGTGAAAAACCTCAACAACGCAGACTTCACTGGAGAAGAACATGAGTCTACAGCACACGAGACGGCGGATTCTGCAGAGAACGAAACGACCGCCGAGACGACTGGAACGGGTAACGAAACCTCAGATACTATGCATAGTCCGGGTTTTGGAGGAAATTATGAGCTGCTGGTTCAGACCAACGACGCCGGACCAGGGGTTGGCGAAATTTCTGACGATGCTAATTCCAATTTTTTCGATAAATATTCCAGTTTCTTGGCGCGGGTTTTTAATATAGATGCCGAGCTGACAGATACTCCTAAAAAGAGGAAGATGACATCGAGAATCAAAAAGTACTCGAAAATTTCCGCGAAAAGCAGCAACAGCAATCTCCGGGAACGCGCCGAAGAAGAAGAAAAGGAGGAAGAAGAGCTGTCCGAAGGCAGTGAGTTCGACACGCTCCACATTCCTCCCAAGGCCTCTGCCGTAGAGTCTGCAATCAGCTCGTTCATTTGTCCCATTCCTACCCGGCGGTACGTTCTAGAGCCCAAATCTCGCGCGCAGGTTATCTTCCACGACAAATATTATCATCACGATAGCATTCCGGAAGAAGAGCCGAAGAATACAGGTGGAGTGGCCAAATTCTTCAAGTACCGCGACTGGCGCATGGACAAACAAGTGCGAATCGCTCGCAAATACCATGCTCCAGGTCTTACATGGCGAAAAGTGTTGGTGAGTTTGCCGCCAGATGCCCATAATAACATAGTTGTGAGGCGGCGGTTTGCGAATGGATACGGATGGGGAGTCGTGGACCATATGACAGAGACGATTTTCGAAAAGAAGATTCAGGCGAAGTTTTAATAGGGTAAGATCGTGAGGAGTTTTATAAGTCTTTCGAAGGAGAGTATTGTGCATGGTTTTGGAGTAGAACCGAGGTTCAGTTTCAGGGAAACTGACGCATAGGTGACTGCTTAGGTCGCTGGCAAGAGCCAAAATTCATATCTGCCATTATAATTCATTTAGAAAAAGTTTCCTTTACTTCAGCGCTTGGTTATGCTTAATTCAAGACCGCGTATAAGCATTAGGTACAACTTCAAATAGACTACAAAAGGGTACATAGTTTGTTAGTTTATTTTTGCAACTTTTGTCTCAACAATGGAGTTGTTACTTTGGTATGGGTGTCGAAGAATACGTTATCTGTAAGTATGATATATACATCATAGACGCAGCGCTCATGCAATCATAAGCGTAGACCTATACACATAAAATTAGATCAAGAGGTGGTGACGAGCATAGAAAGTCAAATATCTACGGCCACCACAGAAAATGATTGAAATTTATAAGAATGAAGTCATTTCCAAATCGTTCTTCCTCCTGCTCTCTCTATCTGTACCTCCCTACCAAATCTTTCCTCCAAATGGGCACCCATTTCCAACAGTTTCGGCTAATAAAAAGGAAATCATCATTTCGGAGGTGTGGTTTTTTCTCACAGTTGCCATATCCATCGTACCTTTTGTCTAAGGAGTGACAACGTGGGCTGGGAGCTTATCAGTTCATAACCGACGTGTTATTGATAGATAAGGGTCTGTGTGCAGTCCCAATCTTTAGTGTTTTTTCCCGTGCCGACTCTCGCCGTTATCAGACTCTTCTTATACCACTTCTACTTCTTCTTTTCACATTCATTGGAAACCTCTTCTGCTTGGAGTTGTTACGTCTATTGATTACATAATACAACAACGTTCATAACGAACAAGAGTTGAAGGGATATATAAAGAGCTTATCGTCACCTTTATTCTGTGTAAATCACGTCGAGTTGCCACCAATCCAATTCTGTGATCCCTCAAGAAAAGCGGCCCTGGTCGAATTGAATACCATTTGAAGCCAGATTTCCAGGTCAGCTTCCTAATCCACAGGCAAACTTCATCTTCTTTTCTTCTTCACTGTCTTCCCTTGCCCACTTATCTAAAGCCACATTATAACTAGCTTAACTAGCTACTACCCTCTCTTCTCTTCTCCTTCATATCGTCTTCTAGTCTACTTCTTCAAAGGGTAATCTTTCTTCTGTTCTTCCATTCTTCTCCCATCACTCTTCCTTTTCCTTCCATTCCTCTATCTTTCTTAAACCCATGACACAACTCAGATTCATTATCGTGGGTGCCGGCTTAATTGGGCCTAGACATGCCGAACTGGTCTTGCAAATGCCCAATTGCTCGCTATTTGCTATCGTGGACCGGTCCGCCAACGGGCCCAGCGTCGCAGCCCGCTTCAACGCGTTGCACTTCAATACCGTCGGAGATATGTTTCTCTTTTGTGAAAGCTACAACGTCGATTACCCCGATGGTGCCATCGTCGCGACCCCGAACCATTCGCACGCATCAGTGGGCATCGAATTGGCCAGTAAAGGCATCCATCTATTGGTGGAGAAGCCTCTAGCATCTACACCCGAAGATTGCTTGGCGCTCATCGACTATTGTGAGCGCCAGGGCGTGGTCCTTCTTGTAGGCCATCACCGCCGGTTTAATCCGTACATTGTAGCCGCCAAGAACCACATGCCCAAGATCGGGACCCCGGTGATGATTCAGGGCGTGTGGGCGATTAAAAAGTGCCAGGAGTACTTTGCCGAAAAGCAATGGCGTCGCTCGAAGTTCCAGGGCGGTGGAACGCTCTTGATCAATTTGATCCATGACCTTGACTTGTTGCAGTACCTAATGGGTCCGATCCAGCGTGTTTACGCAGAACTAATGCCAAAACAAAGACCCGCCGAGGCGCCAGGGAACCATGTAGATGAGGGCGCGGCGCTAACTCTTCGCTTTGCCAACGGGTGTTGTGGCTCCTTCGTTTGCTCCGATAACGTCACCTCTCCGTTCAGTTTTGAGGCAGGAACGGGCGAAAACCCTTTGATTCCTCATAACCAAGACATGGCAGGCTTATACCGAGTGTTTGGCAGCCACGGCACGCTCTCAATCCCCGATTTTACTTTATTCCATCAAAATAACTTAGAGGAGAGCGAACACTCTTGGTGGGAGCCTGTGCATTCCGAACGCCTAGACCTCTATTCCGCCATTACCCCGGAAGAGGCTTTCATTGAAGATACAGCCGGGATTTTGACCCCACCATCGTCATATGATATTAAACAAAGTTATCGCCCGATGAGAGAGGCACTTCCGCGGCCCTTTGACCTTCAGATGGAGCACTTTGTAAATTTAATTACTGGAAAAGAAACGGAAAGCAAGTGTTCCGGTCGGGATGCTTTGAGTGCTTTGTTGTGCATTGAAGCTGTAATGAAAAGCATCGAGACAGAAATGCCACAGATAGTTCCATCAGCACACAAGGCGAGTTGACATATGGAGTTGAGTTATCAAGGGTGGTGGTATTCTCAAGAGCAAAATGGTTTTCTTGAGCAGAGAGCGTAAAATTATGCATTTCATTGAGACATAGATTCCGTCTCACTTCTGTTTGATTGATATTGGGCCCGTCGCTGAGTTGCCGCTTATGCTAATATTGTATTCATAGGATATAATAAAATGGAACATCATTTCAATTGTCTTATACAATAAACTTACACAACATTTGCTATCATTTTCTTCTGTTCAATTCATCAATCGGTCAATCAACGTTCAACTTGGAGTATTTTTGTCTGATCTTCTCGAATGCATCTCCCAAGTTAAACTTCCAAATGAAAGCTTTCTCGACAATAAAGCGTGGGCACCAGAACATCAAGCAGCCCAAAATAGAACCCATCTTCCCTCTGTAGACGTTGAGTTTCCCGCGCAAAGTCACCTGCTCCAAATCATCTGCCACTTTACGTGCGTACACCTCTGGCAGCATAGGGTGGTTACGGACAGCCATCTGTTGTCTTTCACGAATAGCCTCGTTCATTCCTGGCACCTGGAAAAAGGAATCTTCCGGGATTCCTCTAGTGTCTGCGATATTGGTATTGACCCCACCTGTAACTACGTTGAGAACTCTCACACCAAAAGGCTCCATTTCGATTCTTAAGCCGGCAGCATATTGATGAATAGCGGCCTTGCTGGAGCCATAGATGGACGAAAATGGGAAGGGGACGTTTGCAGCCACAGATCCAGTGAATCCGACCACACCTTTAGCTTTGATAAGAAGCGGTGCAAACTCGCGTGTCAATCTCATGGGCGCAAAAACATTGACCTCGTAGCATTGCTTGAACATGTCATCAGTGACGTCGATAGCAGGAAGCGAGCATGATTGACCAGCGTTGTTGTACAATACATCAAGGTATCCGTCGGATTCCTGAGAGATCCGGTTCTTAAGCAGAGTCACGCTTTCGACGGACGTGACGTCACAAACCACTGGGATGACTCCGAACTGCTTGAGTGGCTCCATGGGCTCCATTCTGCGGGCACAGCAATACGTTTTGTATCCTCTCAGGGCGAACTCTTTTGCGGCAGCGAATCCGATTCCAGAGGAGGCTCCGGTGACCAATGCGATTTTTTGGCGTGTCATTTTGGGTTAGTAGGATGTGTTTTTCAAGAATATAGAAGGGTAGGAGGACAAATCGGTGTATATGTTGGTTAATTTGTTTGAAGTATGGAAGTGGTTTCAGGTTGGCGATTGTGCAGGGAAAGCTTGAGATATGGGGCGATAAAAGAAGAGGTAAAAAAGAACTGCGCTATATAAAAACGTTTAGGGTTCTCATCTTTTTATAATTGATTTTCATTGGTGTTTTTTATACGCTTTGATTAACAACATGCTGATTTTAATCACCAAATCATCTTGTTTTCTCTTTATTCTATGAGGCTGTGCTCATGTTTCAGGTCTGAAACATATAAAGTACAGACGAAACGCGATCTAAGGAAATATCCACTTTGACCCTTTATTGTTTCCAAATTCAGATGCTGCCGGAGACAATTGAGCAGCTGTTGTGGGGTAAATTATTCCAAATAGAGGTCCTTCTTTACAGGCTAATGCAAATTCCAGAACCAGTGATAACCACTGACGAGAGCCTTGAGTTGCAGGGAACGCTTCAGTCTCTCAAAACCTATGTGCAAGAACAATTGCGGAACTTGATCGTGGGAGCGCCACAAGAACAATCTTTGGATGTTCTGATGAAAGAAGAGCGGCGTCTTGAGGAGGCCAGAGCGATGATTGAAGACACATCAAAGAGAGTTCTCTTGCTTGAGTCGACTTCTAGACCCATTTCAGCGCCATCTAGCACCGAGTACGAAGGTTCGACCAAATTAAAATGCATTAATGGTAAATGGACTCGAGACGAGACCACGCAGCAACGGAACGCGAGAGAAGCCGTGCGCAGATTGAAGAAAGACTATGACCAGCAAGTGAAGAACTTATGGTTATTGGAAAAGGAGCGCAACGAACTACAGACCAAGGTTGCTTCACTTGAAGATCAATTCAAACAGATGCCAAAGGGCCGGAGACAACAATCAAAAGTGACCAAAAAGTGAGTCACACTTATTTTTCCATGTTCCGAATCTTTTTTCACTTTCGGAGTTCTTCCGTTATCTTTTCTGCGTCAAAGTAATGCATGAACTTGACAGGCTTTGGCTGACCCGGTCTATCGACATGAAGGACAGGAACATCGTAACAGTACTTGTCAAAAGCGGCAGAATTCTTCGGATTCATGATATCGACCTTTTGGAGCGAGATATCCTTGAGATCCGGTGCAGCTAGAACACCGTTTAAGACTTCATTAGCTTTGACACACAACAGACATGTCTCTTTGGTGAAAAACGTAAGAGAGGCTTGGCGAAGAAATTGAGAGGCCGAGATACGGCAGGGTAGAAAGACTCGCATTGGAAGATGATGGGAAATGAAATGTGCTAACTAATGAGTAAGGGCTTGGGATCAAGGTGCCAACTCGATAAGATGGGGATATCTAGATAGAAAGAAAAGAAAGTAGGGAAAAGTTGAAAAGTTGTCTTTTAGTTTTCAATTTAGGAATTGGTATTTTCAAGCCTTTTTTTTTTTTTTTGATTTCTTACCCTTTGTCCTAACCGTATTCCGTGTACTGTTCTGGTACAGACGACCATACTCTCCCTTAACTCAAACGCAAACAAAGCAGAAAAAAGCTAAGCTCTTTTTTTCTCCAAGATCATGGCCTTCCCCGCATAAATGAAATTTCAGCTTTTCCCCCCATTTTTTCTATTATAAGGGCCATTGCCATAGACCCCCCACCTGCAATTCGCCATTAATTGCAGTTTCTGGTACATGACGTTTATATACAAGAACAAACTGGGGAACAATACGAACCAAAACACTTGTGGTCTAAGGTGGAACCTCACTACTAATGCCGCGAATCCGTGGAATCTCTAACATGCTACAATTCTTCATATCCCCCTCTTTTTGTTTCTCTCACTGAAAAGTTTGCCTGTCTATTCTTGGCGTTCTTCCACCGATTCGGACCGTTGGGACAACGTGCGGCTGTATCATGCAGGTGATGTAACGGCTGGCTTCAGAGAATCCATCGGTCTACAAAAAGTCCTCTTCTGCCGTTTGCGAGCCGCTTTCTATCGCTACAACAAAGAATTCGTTTCTCAAAACGAAAGTGTCTCGTTCGTCTTCACCCCCCTTGTTAATCCTTTTTACTGTTCTTCCCCTCCTTCCTAATTCGACCAAGGCTGCAAATGAAACTCACACATAGAACCGCCGACGTCCAGCTGCTTTCGTCCACAGAGAAAACATTCGATAACATTCCCGTATCCAGCATCCGGCTCTCGGGTGAAACCAACGAGTATGTGGTGATGGGCGATCGAAAGTATCCGACCCATGAACTAATGAGGGCCTTTGGTGGAATGTTATTCAACCAGCCGATTCCTCCGCAGGCATTCAATTTCGGTAACCCGGCACCGTTGGGATTGAGTGCATTTGCGTTGACCACGTTCGTTTTGTCGATGATCAATGCCCAAGTGCTTAACGTTTCTCATCCTGAGATCGTCCTTGGGCTAGCATGTTTCTACGGAGGTGCCGTTCAGTTTGCAGCAGGAATCTGGGAGTTTTTCTTGGGTAATACTTTTGGTTCTGTTGCTTTGACGCTGTATGGTGCATTTTGGCTTTCTTACGCAGCTATTTTCATCGATGGCTTTGGGATTTTGTCTGCTTATAAGGGTCATGAGGACCAGCTAGGGAACGCCCTTGGCTTCTTCTTGCTTGGATGGACAATGTTCCTGTTTATGTTGTTGTTGACGACGCTCAAGTCTACCGCCGCCTTTTTGGGGCTTTTCGTGACGCTTGAGATCACGTTCATCTTGTTAACGTGTGGTGCGTTCTCGGGAAACCAGTCTCTTACGAAAGCTGGTGGCATTGTGGGCATCATCACCTCGATAGTGGCATGGTACAATGCTTGGGCAGGAGTGGCCACGAATCAGAATTCTTATTTTACTTACTGGTCATTGCCTCTCTTTAAGCATGAGTAAGGGCGTATGATTACGACAAAGACAAACAACCAAGTCAAAGCGCATAGACCCTGAGGGACAATTAATTAGAACTGAATTCCGAATGATAATGTATTCCGTAAATAAATTTCATTTTCTTCACCAACTTATTTTAAACTCCATTTATCGGATCCTTCCCAATCATCCTCCTACCTTACATATAATTATTCACTACTACGCTTTCCATAGTCTCCCTGCAAATCCCAACAAACAATGAGACTTCTGGTATTTATTGGCTTCCCCCTAGCGTTGGCCTCGCTCGTTCGAATCAACGACAAAAATTTCAAGGACGTGGTTGTCAATTCAGGCAAGTACGTCTTGGTAGACTTCTACGCTGACTGGTGCCGCCATTGCATGAACTTGATGCCTACCATTGAGGAATTGGCAGACAAGTATGAGTTTACGCCTGAAGTGGATATTTTCAAGATTAACGGCGACGAAGATGGTCGTAGAATGACCAGCAAGTACAAGATCGAGGGCTTTCCTACACTTCTTTTGTTCCACGGCTCCGACAAGCCCAAGGTGTATAGTGGGCTGCGAGACGCTGACTCCATCAGCAACTTCATCCAGCTGGTTTCGGGTGTGCGGTTGCGCACAGCTCACGAAGAGTTCTCTCCGCTGGTAATTCAGCTCACAGATTATAACTTCCAGGAATCGGTTCTCAGAACTAACCACAAGACGCTTGTGTTGTTTTCGTCTCTGGAAGACAAAATGGCGCAGCAGCTCCATGCCGTGTGGAATGAATTGACCGAGATTTACAAGAACGAGGAGAACCAGATCCGCTTTGCTAGAGTCAACATGCACAGAGAAAACAAGGCCCAGGTCAAGAACACTGTCGGCCAGTTTGGAGTGATCAACTCTCCAATGATTCTTTTCTTTGATCCGCAAAAGGTCGATCCTGATGGACTCAAAAGACCTTCGTACTACGGCAGTGAACTCACAAAGAGTGGATTTGTACATTTTATTAATAACGAGGCTGGTACCAATCGAGACACCGATGGGAGCCTCCAGAAATCTGCAGGCCGCATTCAGGTCATTGAGAACTTGTTCGCCAAGAAGAAGGAGGATGTTTTGCCAATTCTTGAAAAGATTGAGGCGCAACTAGAAGAAAAGGGCCTCGACGCTTTGGTGCTGGCAAAGATTCTTCTGACCGCAGATGACTTGCCCATGCTTGCGTACTACAAAAGAGCCGTCAGCTATTTTGTCGAGGGTGGCAAGGCTAGTCTTGAAAGAGAGAGTCAGCGCCTAAAGAACTTGTTGGCAAATAGCAGGGACAGCATCGACAGCAAGGCCCTTGACTACATGCAAAAACGAAGCAACATTCTTGAGGGCCTCTTGGGTCGTCGCTGAGAGATGGATCTACTATAAGATGTATTATCTTTGTGAATATTGAAGGAACCGACATAAAAATGAAAGTGCTTAGAATGTTGAATAAATGATAAATTGTACTCAAATCGAATTTCGAAGTCTTCTCTTACTAAGTGTCTTCTATTACATTAGTATGGATCTACTTAAACAATAAATAACAAAATCATCTCTCCAAATTCAACCTTGTTCACCATTCTATCGGCTTGAACTTCTGCACGCGTCTCACATGCTCTGGCCACACCTTTCCATCGTTCACAATGCACTCTTCTATAATGGGAAGCACGTTGTTTGGTCTACAGCGTGCTAGCCAGATATTCTTGCCTGAGCTACGCAAGTAAATAATAACGTTGGCCGCAAACTTGTGTCCGCCTACGTGATTAACGAATGCGATTTTGACGCCGCCTGCTCTATCATCAGAAACGTCTCTGTACAAGTCTTGGTCTCTGAGGTTGAGCTCAAACTCTTTCTTCATGATTGGCGCCGTGATGCCGCATCTTTTGTCTCTTGTTTTGTGAGAGCAGAGGAACACGTACGCCTTGCTATTCTCGGCCTCTACAACAATTTCGGGGTAAGCTTCATGCTTAATCGACGGAAAGTATTTACGGCCCTCCTCTCTAGCCTTGATCAAATCGGCTACTACGAGATTGAGAACGCCGCCCACATTGTCTAGCTCAAGGCGGCGGACCCAAACAAAGAAGGGTAGAAGCAACACATCGCCCTTCTTCTCGTTCTGGTAGTCCTTGTCGGAATCGAAGTCGCTTGAGCACAAGGAACTTGTGCTAACCTTGATTTTGGTGGCGTCACCGAGGCCCGTGAATGAGGCACCCGATGCCCATGAAGCCACCTCATTGGACAACGTATTCTTTGTCAGAGTGGCGTCATGTTCCCAATCGTTCTTGTTGGTGGCGACCACCACGTGCAATCCAAAGGGATCTGTGTTGCCATACAATTGAGATTGGTCATCGTCCTTGAAAGAAACGCTTGACGGGAATTTACTGGTGCATCCCAGACATTCCATCGAACAGTCCGAGACTTCGAACCCTTGATCCCTGATGGCCTGTACGGGCTTTGGGCCCAGTTTGAAGACGTCGAGAAGTCCCATTTATAAGAATTATAATGCAGATAATCACGTAGAAAAAGAAGAAGTGGCCCCGAGGAGCAGAAATTGCGAGACAGAGCCGGGTACTTACACGTGGGACAGCAGGGCTTCTTATAGTTCAACCTGATCTGATGTTCGGTTATGATGTTTTCCTGCACCGGCAATGCGATGATTTCGGGATGGTTTTGGGATGGACATATCGAGAGCGGAATTGCCAAAAGCAGTAATTCGTTTTTCGCCACCGTCCCATTTGGTGAGGTGGCTGCAAATGTGGGTGGTTGTAGTTGAATCTTGAAAAGGATCTGATGTGAGAAAGTCATGGTTCAGATTGATTGGAATGATTCAAAGTGGACATTGCGTGAACATTTTACTCCGGGGTCTTAACCTCTTGTGGGTAGTGGACGCAAGTTCGGTCGGAGCAAATTTAGCTTCTTCATTGCCTGGTATTCCTTCATGGTCTTGATAGTAGAATGGTAAAAACGACCATTCATAGGATATTTGGAGCTTTGGGGAGTTGTTGATTTTAGATGGTTTTTGTCTTTTATCTCTTTTTCGTCTTTCTCTTTCCTATTTTCTTCTTCGTTGTCTTTAACGTCTTTATGTTCCTCATCCGATCCATCTTCATGCTTATCGTCGCCATTTTCTCCTTCTTTTTCATCTCCTTCTTTTTCATCTCCTTCTTTTTCATCTCCTTCCTGTTCATCTCCTTCTCCCGCGACAACATCTTTGAAGTTGCATTCTTCTTCTATGTCTTTGTCTGGCGTTTCTGGGTCTTCTTCTGTAATTGTCAAATCCTTTATAACATTAAAACATTGCAATTGAATCATCTTACTAGTGGCACACAACCACTCTCCCACTCCTCCCTTCAACACCATTCGCTCTCGCGGCCGCATTTGAAAATCACTATTCACTAGAAACTTGTTATGGGCACGGTCGTACATCACAGTTCGGTACCACGTATGGTAATTGAGAAATTCGGTATCACTCAAAAACATTTGACCAATTTCTCCATGGGGTATAGTGCATTTGATGCTCATAGTGGAAAGATGTTCGTCTTCAACCTCGATATCTGCTTCACCAGAGGTGAGATAGCGCTGGAGTGCTTTTGGGACGCCAATTGATCCCTGAGGCGTGGATCTACTGATTTCTGTAAGTTGCATCTTTATAACGCTGCCTTCCCCTAGCAATTCGCTATGACAGGGCGATACAGGGAGCATTTCTCTATTCTTGGTTGTAGAGAAGTTTCCATAAAAGAATTCGACGAATGGGACGGGCGGCTTCTTGAATATGTCTCGAAGTCCCTTGTATAAAAGTGCTTTCTTGAATACCTTTTGAACCAAAATGTCGATCGAGCGAATGTGCGCTTTTCTGTAATCGGAAACGGTTTCTTCAACGTCCCAATACTCCTGCTTTCGTCGGGTAAGAAAGGTGTTTGTCTGGTTGATATGGAAAACCACATCTTGGCCTTTTTTTAAAAGTTTTTTGTAATCTTTTTCGATCTGATCTAGACAGCTCACGGAAATGACTTCGTAATCTTTGGGCGGCTTTGGAGTTGACCCTAGAACTAAGTTGTGAAGTAGGAAGAAAGCGAAAAAGTAACAGTATTTCATGAGAATTCTCAGAAAATCTTGATTTGTTTTAGGAAATGAAGTGAAGGCTTTTATAGTGCCGCTGTAAATCTCGATTGTCCTTGTTTTCTGCCAGATGCATCAAATACGTTAGCTGAGTATGTTCCGTTGATTCAGGGAAGGAAGAGGATCTAACGTAAAAGGAAAATGGGAATTTGTGGTGGTGAATTCAAAAACGATGAGATTTCTATGGTTGCAAAGCTAGTAGGTGTTCTTAAAAAGCGATTTGGAACGAGAAAGTCCACAGAACAGATGAGTCAAAAAGCAATGAGAAGTTGCAGAAAATCTTTTTCGCCGTAGAATTGGGTCGCCCATTTGAATAAACCAGTCCTCGTGTATTGTGATAACTTACAGTGTGAGGACATTGAGAGTCACTCTCTGCTGAACAAGTAGATTCACCAATCGACTCTATCCCCATATAAATACCATGCAAACTTCCGTTATTTATTTTCTTCTTTAGCGGATCCATCAAGGACCCCATATGTACGGAAATTCAATAAATTATCGTTTGCCAAGTTTATCCTATCCCTACTCCTGACCTTTCCTATCCTACTCTAGCGTAATAGTAGCAAATACTACTTTCCTTGAACATTTCTCTACAACCTTGTCCCTAAAAGTTTTTCCACATAAATCAACCAGAATTCGCTCCATGTCACCAAATCTCTTAACCCATTCTGCATCATCGTTGATCCAGGTACGGCTGCGGCGCTAATAAAGCCAAAGCCACGGGCACTCATTTCACAAACCAGAGAACAAATGAAGAAAATCCAATTTTATGCACCACACAACAAATTCTATTTTTCGTCGTCTTTTTTCTTTTCTCCCCTCCTTTTCTATTACCCTCCCCAACCTTTCTTTCTAAACTTTCCCTCTTCTTCGCAACCTGTTATCTACAGCCACTCCTTACTTCGCACCTTCAACTACCCTGCTCTTCTCCACCAAAATCACACCGCATGTCGTTAGACGTTTTGGACGGTAAGGTGCTCGAAAACCCGACGCGACCTCCACACGTCGCATGCGTTTCTGGGCCCGAACGGCTGCTCGGCCATCTCACCCCGACATCAACTTCTTTGGCAGAAGAACCGCGGTCAGACCTCTCGGACCATGAACTCGGCGAAACGGGGCCCAGCTCGATCGAGGACCACAACGTAGAATCAGAACCAGATCAGCTGTTTGTCAAATCGGCTATTGTAGACCTCGAGCCGCCTGTGTCTGTGTCAACTGCAAGCAATCACAGACACAAGAACAACCCTGAAGACGCCAAGAGCACTGAAGACAGCAAATTATCTGGTTTGGGAAATATTCCTGAACCAAAACTGACAACTATTTTGGTCCTGCTGCCAAAATCGAGCAAAAGTCCCTCCAACTCGGACGCTATCCTATCCCCTCCGAGAACCCTGTTGCTGTCCCATCGTAGACACACAGACTCGGCGGTCCCCACAATGGCCCGCCGCTCCACCGGAGACCTGGATGAGGCCAGCCACAACCCCTTGCAAAAGCGCAAGGGTCGCGTGGGCCTGGTATCGAGGGACTCGTTCACTCATCTCAAGTCCCGGACCGTCACAGACCTACATCTGCACTCACGCCTTTCGGTCGCTGACTCGGAGTTTGCTCGAATGAGATCTTCAATCATGCGCCGGTCGACATTGCGTCGTAGAGAGTTTGCAGACTCGGACAACGTGTTGTTGGGCAACAAGATTGATGAGGGTCATCGCAACTACGTTATGGCGTATAACATGCTTACGGGAATCCGTGTTGCGGTCTCGAGTTGTTCCGGCGTGATGAAGAGTTTGGACGACCAAGACTTCCGCGCTTCTAAAAAACTCACATTTAACACGGACGGCAGCGAGCGTACGCCGTCATCCAAATACGACTTCAAGTTCAAGGACTACTGTCCGGAGGTGTTCCGCGAGCTTCGCTCGCTTTTCGGCATCGACCCTGCGGACTACTTGATGTCCATCACTGGAAAGTACATTTTATCTGAGCTCGGGTCGCCAGGAAAAAGCGGGTCTTTTTTCTACTACTCCCGAGACTTCAGGTTCATCATCAAAACGATCCACCACTCGGAGCACAAGCAGTTGCGCAAGATCTTGAAGTCATACTACTTGCATGTGAAGGAAAATCCCAATACTCTCATTTCGCAATTTTACGGGCTTCATCGCCTCAAGGTCATGGGCGGCATAAAAAAGATCCATTTCATCGTCATGAACAACCTTTTCCCCCCTCATCGCGACATACACATCAAATATGATCTCAAAGGATCGACGTGGGGCAGATATACAAAGACAGGCAAACGCGGAGACGACGACAAAGATATCTCCGAGTATACCCTTAAGGACCTCAATTGGCTTGAAAGGAAAGATAACATTCATTTCGGGCCCGCGAAGGAAAAGATCTTCTTAAAACAGTTGGAGGCAGATGTGCGACTCTTGAAAAGAATCAACGTCATGGATTACTCGTTATTACTCGGCGTCCATGACGTGAAAAAGGGCAACCTGTTAGCCACGGCGAAGTTGTCCGTATACGAGCCGAAATCCGACCAGCGCGCAGAGCTTTTCAAAACCAGTCCTAGAGATATCGACCGCGGAGTGGACCTTCCTAGCGATGTTTTCCCTGGAAGGTCGAAGTACATATTCTATGGCCACGATGGTGGCATCCGCGCCACTGACGATATGAACCAGCCGCTTCCCGAGATATACTATTTGGGCATCATCGATTGTCTAACTAATTATCTGTGGAAGAAGAGACTCGAGACTGTTTGGCGGTCACTTAGCCATCCGCGCAGTACTATCCTGGCAATCCCCGCCGGCGAATATGGCGACAGATTTTTAGCCTTCATCAAGGGTGGCCTCGCATCAAACAAACTTAAGCAGAGCTAGACATGGGTAGAGGAAGGACAAGAATTAAAGAGCAAAGATCAAGGAACAAGGAACAAGGAACAAAGAGAACCCTTCAATTTATTTATATGCATTTTATTTCGGCAGCTTGGAGTTCTGCGCAGGCTGGCTTTAGCTCTGTGTCGCTTCAACACAAAACATTAATTGGTAAAGGTAGATCAGTAATAACATATTCTATTGTGTCAGAAATTGTATAGTCGGAAGCGCCAAATATAGAAAGTCAAATACTTTGCTAAAATTGAAATTGGATCACAGAATCTTCGATCAGTCTTTCTTTAGTTTCGCGAGGAAGTCTACCCCAGATCTCATCTCGTTAACACCATCTTTATCAAAGGTCCTTAACCTTAAAAATCCACTTCTACTAATCTGTATTTCCATCCTAAGTTATGGCAATTGACAAACTATTGGCTGCTTTTGTCGCAGAACGCACCCTCAAAATTGACCCCCAAATCAAGTCTCTTGTTCTTCTAGGAAAAATTCATGGGGAACATGCCATTGTCAGCATAGAAAAGACCTCGTTTCAGGCCTCTAACGATACCGGCCAAGCGCCACAACTAAAGGAACTTGTTACGGACCCAGAACTCATCAATTGCAATGATGTATACTACTGGAGCGTTGGGTTGGTTGTCCAGAATCTAACAACGGCTCCAGGGCTAAAATTGAATTTGATTTATCCAGCTACAGAAAAGCATATTCGTAAATATGAGACGCAAAGCCATCACATGATCAGAGAAACCCCTGAAATGTATCTTCAAAGAGTTTTGCCTTTCATCGAGACTCAAAAGGGCGACAGGATCCAATGGGTGTACAACATTCTCTTCCACGGGAAAGAGGCCGAATCAGTGGTTCATAACGATGTTGACGCGGAAAACGGCTTCGTGCTACTTCCCGATATGAAATGGGATCAAAAAACAATGAGCGCCTTGTACTTATGTGCAATTGTGCGCCGAACAGATCTTGCCAGTGTCCGAGATCTCAATGGATCGCATGTGGAGTTCCTAGAGAACATTGTTGCCAAAATTAAAGAAGCAACTTGTAGTAATTACGAAATCGAACAGGATAAGCTCCGTATATTCGTTCATTATCAGCCTTCATACTACCATTTCCATATCCATGTTGTAAACATAGAGCATGCGGGCTTGGGAGGCGGCTTCAACGTAGGCAAAGCCATCCTTATTGACGACATTATCGACAACTTGAAGATGATGCCTGACTACTACCAAAAGAAGACGCTAACTTACCAATTGGGAGAGATGCACCCACTCTGGACGATATTGCAGAACTAGATATACATTGTATAATATGCTAATAATTGAATTCTGATGCCTTGGACTTCTCTGCGAGGCGAGCCAACCGTAACATCTTTTTCCTGGGGTCCTCTTTCTTTTTGCCTTCCTGGTCGCCTGTCTTGCTTCCAAGCTTCTTTGGAGTCTCACGAAGCCCAAAAGCCTTGGCCAAATGACCTAAATGTAAGGTTTTGACGTTGAAATACATTCTCTCCAGACTTATGTGTGTAGCGTAAGCCCTCACGTGGGAAATAAAGGCATTTGAGGCCCTTTCAAGTGCCGCCGAATCCTCTAATAGCCATCTCTCAACTTCGAGATGCCAAGTGGTAGCATGTATATCCCATTTACCGGCTTTAGCTTTGGGGTCCTTTCTAGTGGTATTTTCCCTTGTTTCTTGAGAAAATGCTCTTTGTAGAATACTGTCGTAATTGATAATTCTAAGCGATCCCTCCTTTGGATGTACAACTCGAAGTTTTCCTTCAACATAGCCCTCCTCTTCTCCTGGTAACAAGAATATTGTAGCTTCTCCCTCCTTTCCAAGTCTGGCAGAACGACCAATTCTATGCAAGTGGTCGTCTACTGTAAACGGGGGATCATATTCTACAACGTTCGAAATGTTGGGCATATCCAAACCTCTCGATGCCACGTCCGTGCACAACAAAATGAAATGCTTGTCGTTGTTCTGCTCAGCGTTTGAAATAAAAGCTTGAATGGTGGCTGATCTGAGTTGTTGAGACAACGAGCCATGCAAGCGGAAAACCACAGAATTTTCATTGATTTGAGGAGCGGTTGAACTGACGATTTCGGATGATCTCTTTCCTTTTACCTTTTCATCGTCCTCAGCGTCCTCATCATCGTCAGTTTTCAATTTGATGGTTGCACCGCCGTGGCCAAATACATCGAAATGGTAGTCTACAGAGTTTGCACAAGAGAGAAATACAATCGAACGGGATACTTCAGTTGCAGCAACCTTAACATTTTTCAAGCAGGCACTGAGAGTCACCAACCGCAATTTAGGAGGTACCGTCAACACTTTAAGCACCAATTGGTCTGGCGCAGTAGCGTTGATTTCTGACGCTCTGTCAATCGAGATCATTTCAGGCTTTTCAAGAATTGTACTTCCAAATTGCTTCACATCATCAGGCATCGTGGCCGAACATAAGACGTTCACACGTCTGGACGGTAGCTGCTCCCATTTTTGGGAGGTATTTACTTTGAAGTGCTGCGTGAGGTGGTCGGTAATTTTAGTGATTGTTTCTTGAAAACCAAGCTCTACGAGTCGATCACCTTCATCCAATATCAACCAACGAACTTGTGATACGTCCAAAGACGTTGTATTTTCAAGATGGTCGGCAAGACGACCCGGTGTTGCAACAAGGATGTTCACGCCCTTTCTGATACGAGCCTTCTCTGATTTTTTCTTTTCTCCACCAACAACAACACCGGGAACAAGGTGGTGGTGGCAACGGAGCATGGATTCGAGCACCGCATGGATCTGAACGGCCAATTCTCTTGTCGGAGTCAAGATCACTGCAAACAAGCCACTCAGGCGGGTGATTTGTTGCGGCTCCAGCATGAGCCTGTGTATTATAGGGAGTACGAATGCCAAAGTCTTACCAGAGCCTGTCTGTGCCTTGACAAAGAAGTCGTTGTGTGTGTCATTCATTCTAGAGATCACTGCTCTCTGAACCTTCGTAGGGGCTGAGTATTTCATGGAAGTTGTCAAATGACTAGCGAGCTTTTCGTTGAGGCCCAAGCCCGAGAAGGTACTGTCATCTCGCAAAGGCGCATTCGAAGGCTGGTGCACTACACAATCTGATGTGGTTTCTTCAAGAGTAGCGCCGACCGTCTGGGCCGTAAACAAAGAGGAAACATATGTATTGTTGATTCCACCCTTTTCGCCTGTCGTCTCTGTGTATCTGAGTCTCTTGCTTTCGGCCGATTCTTCGACTACTCCACGTTTCTGAGGGAGCTTGCTGCCTTCAGCCCTGTCATTGTTGGATTTCGAACCAAACTTCCCATCGTCTCTTCCGCGTCTCTCTGGCTTACGGCCCTCGCTTTTATGTTCTCTAGGTACTCGTTTTGGAACTTCAATGGAGTTCACTCCGCTGCTTGGCTTGTACTCTCGGCCTTGCAGCTTGAGTTTCATGGCTCTTCGTTCTCTCCACCCAACTCCACCTAAATAGGGAGATGATTTCACCACGGGCTTTGAATTGCCATCTGGCATCGCAAGGTTCATAATCAAGCCATCGTCATCCATGATTATTTTCTGTTAGGGTAACTAATGATCTGGTTGCAAATCCGCGATGAGATGAGATGGACTAAAGCATGGGAAATGCTAATTGAAATTTGGGATGAAGAAAGGCTTCGTTAATTTATAAATATGCATTGTTGCTAGTTATGATTTTGATTAGGTGTGAATCGTATGGAAAAGCTTTTTTATTTTCGTCTCCAGTTTTGATTAGACTAGGTTCCTATGATGTGAATTTGGTAATTGACAACCATTAGCCAGAATTTTGGTAAACACAAAATCTCTTCGAAATAATCTCATTCACAGAATTATTGTTTTTGTAAATGCTTTGATTTCACAGTTAAGCTCATTTGCTTCTCATTTCTAAATAAGATCTACAAGGACGGAATTACCTAAATGCATTTCTATAAGATACCCAATGAAGTGAAAGATGCTCGATATGCTACTTGGACGCGCTGTCCTTCAAGAGTTCTTCTATCAAAGCAGAAAACAGCGACTTGACTTCCACTGCAGTTTCCAGCGGAGCGTTCATTTTCTGTCTCCATTCCTGAGTCCGCTCAGTGTTGTCACCATGCCACGAGAGAGCCTCCCACAGTTCCTCGTTAAACTGCTTAACGTGCTTCAAACACGAACCCTCGCCATGAGCTAAGGGCCCATTGGCACCACCTTGCCCCATTTTTGAAGCAGTCTGGAGTACTTGAACAGCGTTTTGCTTCAGTCCCCCTGCGGCCGCACTCTCGCTTTTCATCTGCGCCGTACGAACAGCGTCTACGTCATCTATGTACTTGAACAGCGGTCTAAGCTGAGCAGTGTTGTCTAACGGAAACAAGACCACCCGGTCTTGACCGTTTTGTTCAAGAACAGCTCCTACATAAAGGTTTTCGTTTGTTGGATCAAGCGGACCTTGCAAAGAAACACGATCAACTCGTGTGCCAAGTTCTTGAGTTCGGCTTTCGTCGTAAAACTGCAGTGTATCCATAGGGACCTTAAGTTCCATCACTCTGCTGATGGGTTTCACTTGAACCAGAAGTCTCTCTCCTGCAAACGTCCGATCAACACGTCTGCCCGGGAATTGAAACGCATGGAGCGATTGTGATTGCCTGGAGGCCACCGTGCTGTGGTATATGGGAATCGAGTGGATGATTGGATCCTCATCATCGTCAGCCATATTCATGACATGTTGCGTATTTTGCGAAACTGTAGAATCTAGAGTCACGTCCTGCATATCTTCATCTTCAGTGACAAAAAGATTGGATTTTAAATCGACCATTGTGTGTTATTGTGTGTTATTGTGTGTTATTGTGTGTTATTTGTGGTATTGTTGATGTCTCATCTCAGAATCGATGATATCCCTGTGCATTTATTTCAAGGGTGTAAGTGCAGGAACGGTTGCAAATTTAACGATGTGATTGGGAATACTCAAGGATAAGAGGGAGTTTGTCATAAAAACTTATCATATTTTGAAATTTGAAATTTGGATATGATACGGGGGACTTTACTCTTAAGTTGTTATTCCTGATCTACATCTGATGCATTGTTTTGAAAAAGGTTGATTTGTAGCTATAAACCTAAAAACAATATTTTTTTTGGTTGACTTTATATAAAAAGAGAAAAACAAAATTGTCTTAGTTCGCTTGTGGCAGTCCATCTAGAACAATGGTTCACCAGGAGCCAACTGCAACCAGTGCCATCTGGCATCGGCGTTAGCGTCTCTTTTAAACAAAGGCTCGCCGGGAGCCAACTGTAACCAATGCCATCTAGCGTCGGCATCGGCATCGGCATCTCTTTTAAACAAGGGCTCACCTGGAGCCAACTGTAACCAATGCCATCTAGCATCTGCTTCCGCATTAGCGTCTCTCTTGAACAATGGTTCACCAGGAGCTAATTGCAACCAGTGCCATCTAGCATCGGCGTTAGCGTCTCTTTTAAACAAAGGCTCACCTGGGGCCAATTGCAACCAATGCCATCTTGCGTCAGCATCCGCGTTGGCATCCCTCTTGGACTTGTCAGCCTCAACTTGAGCCATGATGGTGCTGTTCAAAAAGATCATTTTGTTTGGAACACCAGCTGCATCGGGAACAATGACAGGAGTAATTTCGTTGTCAAAGTCAATAGCACCGAGAACAGCCTCAGATGGGATTTGAACTTCTGGAGCGGAAGTAGTGCTGGAGGCAGCAGCGTCAGTGGAAGTTGGAGTAGCATCTTCAACAGGAGCAGCGAGAGTAAGTGCAGAGAAAGCAGCGAAAAGAATGGAGTAGTTGAGCTTCATTGGTGCTTGAGAAAGAGTCTTTTTTATTGGTAATTGGCTTTTGAGGAGTCGAATGATTCTGGTTAATACCAAATGGGAGGGAAATTCAACAACCTTATATAGTATTCAGAAGTCGCCAGGTTCCTTGCAACAGCTGTTTCATAAATTTTTCCAAAACCGATTTGGGAGTAACTGTCGCTTTACCCCCTAGAAGTCAATCAGGGCTCCTTCAATCTATTGGATTCTCGATGTTTCAGATGCTCTTCTTTTGCCGAATTGGGAAGAGATTAGCCGCCTATTACCTGACATGCAGGCCGAAACCGCATTAGGTGATGGTAAAAAACTTGAAACAAAAAACACATTTTTCCCGGCCAATGACCTGTGTAGGCCTGCATTTCGTAAAAATACGAGCACCTCTTTTTAGATTGACGTATGTGTCATGCCGTTCCCTTTTAGTGCCTATGAGCTAGATGCAAGAACTAAATGCGTCTGGACCATGATCGAAGGCGGTACAAGGCGCAAAGTTGTTCTATTCGGGAACTTTTGTTGCATGATTTGATATAGCAGGGAATCAAATCCGGTTTCCTTGTTGGGTGCGATTGCAGCAACGTTTCTGGCTGTATTAGGGAATAGAGATGATTATTGACGCATAATATCAAGGCATTAATTTATTAGCTAATAGGTAAAAAAAAGTTTTGAATGCTTTCCTTAAGTTTTGCTTGAAGTGGAGACTTAGCTTACCGTGTGTCCGATGATGATTGATCGCTGCACATCCCAAGTAAGCCAAGTAAAACTTGATACGAAACAAAATAAAATAAAATTTTAATCCTTAGGGGACGAATTGAAAAAGATTCCGTCATTTCGATTTCGATTAATAGAATTGAGTTCTTACTATTTCATTTGGGAAGCTAAACGTCTCGGCGGCGACAAAAGTTCTTAAGTTGCAGAGGAAATATCATGAAAACCAAACAAAATGAATATTGTTTTGACAAATTGTGCGGCAGATATACATTCCATCTCATCTTGATCTTGCTCCAGTGAAACATCCATTACAGTAATCATTCCATCGGCTTCTTTAAGGTAATGGACCATGATCAAGCTTGCAAATACTGGTAACAAAATATGATTTCCTTACGCACAATTTTGAGACAAAGACCAATCGGCCCTAGTTCGATCATGGTGACAATTCACCCAAGACAACAACCTCATCAACCCTTAAGATTTCAACTCAAAATATATTAGATGTACTTCCTCCTAAGAAAGGAGTGTTAGATTTTGCCTAACGCGGCATTTAAAGAGTCATCTAATAACGTAATAAAACCCTTTAATTATCTATTCGCGATCAATAAACGAACGCGTGGGCACAACAAACAAACATCACGCAACTGGGAAATAGTAAAAAATTTCTCATCAAAATTAGCAACCAATAAGTAATTAAAAAAAAGGGGTAAGTTCTACTACCCCCAATTACAACCATTTCCAAATGTCTCAGTTGGCATTGTTTACGCCAGGACCTTATCTAATCGCGACTACCCCACACTGATAAGATAAGGGACTGGATTCACTTACAGTTTCTAAGCAACAGAAACAGCAACAGACACTAAGCAATATTTTTTTTTATTAAATTATGATGGGGAAGTGAATATTTAATAAATATCAATTTTCTTGGAGTTGTAGAAAGACGTAGGAAATAGGGAGGGAGGACGAGGGGAACGTGTCTATAGTGAAACCCTACTTGTGCCAGCGCTGGCGGCGACAAAACCACCAGCTCAGACACGGGTAACCATATCGACACGGCATCACAGAAGATCAGGTTCTTTTGTTGCCGGACCGTCTGATCTTTCTGGTGCGGTCGGCCTCCTTGTAAACCTTGTTCTTCAAGAAGTAATTGTTTGTCTTGAGGTGTTCTGGTGGCACGTAGTCGTCTTCGTCCACATCGTGCAACACCTCATACTGATTCTCACAAAGGCGTTCGGCGCGGGGAACGGCCGCCTTGAACCCAGCCGACTGCTTCTTGTTCTTCGCCAACGAAGCCGCTTCGGCGTATGAGAGTCTCTTGCAATCGATCTCCACGAACTCGTCGCGGGCCTCCATGGACACCACCACCGACTGAGTTTCGGTTCTGCCAGGAATGGTGAAAGTCTTTGGGATGTCTCCCACATCGCGCTTTTGTTGGGGCTTGAACCAGCCGAAGGAGAGGGCCTTAAACATTTGGGACGGTTGTGTTTTGGGCCAGATACACTAGGGTAGAGCGAGGACTCGATAAGAGAGAGCGAGCCACAGGAACGAAAACAGAAGAGGTACGGGTTTGTGGAAAGAACTATCGAAAGTCTTTTTCAGGAACGAATTGAGCTTAACTGATTTTCTATCCCTTTCTTAGCAAAAGAAGAGAAGTAGGGAGCGGGAGTCAGGCGCGATTGCTGGATCAATACAACGCAGTAGTGGTTAACACATGGGGGTTGGGAGTAGAACTCGCGGTCCTGCAGACGGACGCTATATACCGGAATTTGGGGAGTTTAGACAGGCTAGATACGTGGTGTGTACAGGACTGCAGAATGAGACAGTGGGCCAGAGTACGCTTCTATATGAAACGAAGTGATGGAGAGTGGAGGTGGGGTACCCAATTTATGGAAGAGGAAGCAGAATATGACCATTTGTAGGTTTCACGGATGGGTATACTTAGTATCTGTTATTTTTACATCTTCTGCAAGGACCCAGCAAGTTAGGTGTGAGTACATGGATGACTAGCCGCATTGTGGTCATAGAGGCAAGGGAGGTGACTTGGCTCGACATGAGTCATGGTCCGGAATTTCGGAACGGATGTGGGTTGGAGAGATGGGAGATCGAATTGGATATTTCCATTTTGGTTTGAGTGTAGGGGCCAGGTGGAGACACCTTGGGTACTGGAAGTTGCAGGGAGAGGTAGGGGAACGCAGAGATAAACATGTATGGATTCATATTCGGGGAAGAAGAAATTTGAGAACTGCATTTTCTTCAATTGCTAATTGTCCGAAGAAGAGCTGCTCGGAAGTTCGGCCCTTTATTCCTAGAAATCAATTGCTCTTGGTTGGTACTTGTCGAAACCCAATCGTCTCTTCTCTCCGTCTATCTTCACCCCGTCTATCTTCTACAAGCATTCAAAAAAGAATTTATCTGTAAATTAACCGGACCCCCGGATCATTCGATGAGTTCATTCCCCCATCATGTCCCTTCTTCTCTGTCTTTCATTGCACCTTCTTCCTAATACTCCAAACACAAAACCCTAGAGCCTAGAGTATCTTCATCTGACCATTCTTAATTCCTTAAATTTATCCATCGTTTCCCCTCTCCTTCGTCTATTTTCAATTTTTTTTTCCATCATCCCCATCTTGTACCCCATATAGCACATCCATCGTACCTTAACAAGATACTGCCACAATGGATGGTTGGACAGAGGTATGTACATCCACCCACGAAACCAAAGCTCCTAACCGTTTACCGATAATAATTCTCCCAAGGTCACATAAATGCACCACCCCTTCACCCCCAGCACTCCCCAATTGCATCGCTTTGCCATCTGTCTCTTCTCCCACTTACTAACCCACTAGGTCTCTCGAATCCCGGCGACCGCTGGCTCGGGCTCCCCGGTGACATACGACTCACCGCACATCTCGGCCTTGCAGTTCGACTCCGTATCGAATTTGATCTGGTGCGGCGATGCCCATGGCTACACTTCGTCGTTCACCCCATCCTTAGACGAGCAGTCCACTTTTTTGGCAACACACCATCTTCCCTTATATAGATACACTAAGTTCCATGGGCTGAATCTACGGAATCCCATTATCAAGCTAGCGACTCATCAGCGTGGCGTGTTGTCGCTTTCGAACACTTCCATCAGCTTCAATTCCAGACGCGGTACCTCACACACAATCATTACCGAAAAGGCGTTTGCCGAATGTAGCGCGCTGAATCACACGAAAAACCCGTTTGAGGCCATTACTTGCATGACGCTAGCGCACTCGACGTCCAATGACTTGATTGTAGGCGGGAACAACTCCCTATTCAAACTAGACTTGAACAAGCCGTCCGCATACCTGTCGTTCGCGCACGACGGTGGACTCTCATTTATAAATTACTCTTCCAAGCTTTTAACCTTGGGCCGCTCCTCGGGGGCCCTTGAGGTCTTTGACCCCAACTCTAACACCTCCGTCAAAATTTTCCTGAGTAACAACGGCTTGCTATCCGACATAGACGTTAAGGGAAATTATGTGGCAACATGCGGCTACTCGGCTCGGTCGAAGCGATTTGGCAATATGTCGGCACCCTTAGAATATGTAGCGGACCCTATGATCAATCTATACGACTTGCGGATGATGCGTGCGCTCTCACCGCTCCCGTTCCCCGCGGGTGCTAGCTTTGTGCGATTCCATCCGAAACTACCGAACGTTTTGGTGGCGGCGTCAACGTCGGGACAGATCCAGTTTCTCAACATGTTTGATCAACTACACGTAAATTTGTACCAAGCGGACTTAACCAACTCGTTAGATGCTAACTCCATCGCCGCAGAAACGGGATCATACCTCTCAAATCTTGAAATGAGCGAAACGGGCGAGTACATGTGTTTCAGCGACGACCATAAAACAATGCACATCTGGTCCATAAACTCTTCTGCAAACCATAGCTTTGTCAATTATGGCACGGCGCTTGACCGACCTACAATTATCGACGACCCCATTTCGCTGGCTACGAAAGTTGGGTTGGACGATAAGATGCCACTTAATGCTGTCGGGTTGCCATTCTATAAAGAGTTCCTTGCGTCTAAGTTTCCCTCAGACATGATCTTCACGAAAGAATTCGCAAAAGTTCCTCAAAAACTTTTTGTCGATCCAGTCCCTTCCAAGAATAATGGCAGATCGTTGCCTGTTTTGCAGCCATACAATAAGAGTAAAATGGGGCCGCGGAACGTGATCTCAGAGTACGAGGCGCTTCAGCACAATCAGCGCTTCAAACTGGGCAAAAAGCCCGCTAGTGTTGTCAAGGTTCCCAAATTCATAAGCGAACGAGAAATGACGGCGTCGCCCATTCTTGGGCAACATGGAAAATTCGGAGACAATGATCCAATTCATCGCCCTGATGGTGCTCAAGATCATCAGAACCATGAATTAGAACTTCAAGCTAACGATTACGAGGATGTAGAAAAAGGAGCTGACTCGGTTTTTCAATATGACTGTGCTCGAGGAAACCGACCACCCCCATGCTACGAACGACTCGAGATCCGCTACTCCAGATTCGGTGTGGACGATTTCGACTTCGATTACTACAATCGGTCTAACGGCACAATTGCGGGACTCGAAAATCACTTGGATAATTCATATGTGAACTCGCTTTTACAGGTGTACCGCTTCACACCTCTTTTTTACAATACAGTGACAAATTCATTACTTCAGGAGTACCTACCTAGCGACCAAGAAACAGTGCTTCAGAAAAACAATACTCAAGGATCATCGATTCTCAACGAGCTTGCGTATCTCTTTGACATGATGCACAATGCCGGGTCAAGAAACGTCAGCATCACAAACTTTTCGTCTGTGTTGAACGAAAGCGGAATTGCGAAAACTTTCGAGCTCTTAAATACAGATGATGGGAGAAGTTTGGATGGAGTTAGACTCCAGCAACTACTCATCACTTTCAACAAGTTTCTCGTTGAATCTATCGCCAACGATTACAACAAACAATTTGGCGTCAGCATCCAGGACCTTACGGCCACACATTACAAACTTGAATTTACTTCTCCTTCTAGAGAATTACTCAATACACAGCTAGGCAATCAGGCCACGTTGGACTTGGTCACACCGCCCAGACATGTCTTAAACAAGACCGCCAACCAGAACCCCAATAATCCACGAATCAACATCGGCGGCCTAAAGAAAAACAACAATTTGCTCACATACTTGAACTACTCGCTTAATCAGCTGCGAATGATGCAGGCCTCGTCAGCCAACCCAGTACCACTTGAGGTCAAACAGAGCTTGATCAAAGTGGGCCCCATCTTGCTGATTAACCTCCCATTTTCCGACCAAGAGTTTGATATAATCAAGAGTTATAAAAATTGGTTAGTACCCGACTTCTACACCGTTAAAACTGCTGATAATGGTGTCGTTTTCAAACCAGTAGTCACCCACACACATCTGCATGCGTCTAGATACGAGTTGCAGGGATTTGTTTGCGAGGTTCTCGTGGGGGCTTCTGTTTCAACTGGACAGCATAATGTAGTCTCGTTTGTAAAAGTCAGATCTCCGGCCCTGACGTCAGAACAATGGTTTTTGTTTAATGACTTCTTGGTGATGCCTATCCCCGAAAAAGAAGTCATGGACATTACGCCGTCATGGAAAAAGCCCCTCGTGTTCGTTTATGTAAACGTGGACGATCGAAGTAACCAAAATTTCTCATATTTTGACCGAAGATTATTTTCGAAAATGCAAGGTCTCAACGATTCAATTTTGTACAGGGACCATTTTGCCTTGGGAGTCAGAGAAGGCTTTAAGAAGGAGTACGAGCTTTTGACTCACGAAGAAGCTCCTCGATTTGGCTCGTTAGTTGCCATCGATGCCGAATTTGTCTCGATGAAGCCTGCTGTTGTGGAGATGAGTTACACGGGTGCAAAAACGGTGATAAGACCAGCACTTCTCTCACTTGCAAGAATTTCAGCTCTTCGGGGAGATTCTGGGCCCAAGAACGGTGTTGCTTTTATAGACGATTACATCCTTCACACAAAGCCAATCTACGACTATTTGACCACATTTTCGGGCATCGAAGATGGCGACTTAGATCCTTCGAGATCCAAAAAGTCCCTTGTGACGTTGCAGACCGCGTACAGAAGACTCTGGCTTCTTTCGAACATGGGGTGTATATTTGTTGGTCACGGCCTCAAAAGTGACTTTAGATGCATCAACTTGCAAGTACCTAAGAGCCAGATACGGGACACCGCCGAATTCTACTTTCTTCCAGAACACCGCCGCAAATTGAGCTTAAAATTTCTTGCGTTTTGTGTTTTAGGCCGCGCAGTCCAAACTGACAACCACGATTCTATAGAGGACGCACATACCGCGCTTTTGCTTTACGAAAAGTACATGGAACTTCAAGCGGCAGGCGAGTTTGAATCGACTTTGCAGCGTATATATACCGAGGGCCAACAACTCCGGTTTCGGGCTCCCGAGAACCTCAGCGCACTATAAGACAATTCAAGGAGGGATATAATGGGAGGTGATATAATGGACAGATCAATAAAGAATTTAAAAAATGAATGGGATAAGAATGAAATTCAATGAATCTTTGAGATAAGTAGGTGAGCTTTCATTGAAGTGGCTTCTTGTTATTGGATTAGTAAGAATGGAAGTATTCCAAATTTTTGCGCACCAGGAATTCTCAGGCTACTCGTACCCGTGTCATACTCTTCTATGATCTGAAGCTAGCATTTTTATGTATTATTATCGACGAAATTCTTCTGTTATTCGTTAATCTTATATAAACTGGAGGAAATTTACTTCTCCTTACACCCAACATACCAAGATACCAAGACAACAAAAAACTTTAAGCAGTAATGCTTCGTTATAGTAAACACCAGCTTTTCTCCGCTAATTATTGTTAGTGTGGAGCTCGGCTCATCTTTATTACTGATTAGGATAGCACTTACACTTTACAAAACATCATTGTGAACCCTTCCCAGAATGCTCCAATGTCTCCTTCTCTTGTACATCCGTACACTACCGTGTAATATTAAAAAAAAACACCTTAAAAATAATTACGATACATCCATCACAACACTAATAATTGTATTTTGGCAGAAATGGGTAAACCTAATAAAGCCGACAGAAAGAAGAAAAAAAAAGATCATGAAAATAAATTGATGATAATTAAAAAACCGTCCTCATTTATCAGAATCTATTTTTTCGAATGTACCAATATACCATGCTCGTCTGTAACCACATTTCAACTACACTTTGACCCCACAAAAAGACAGCTATTGCAAGCTTTTAGTAAGATTACACAGCCCATACTAATAGCCGGTTAGGAGCACATACACAGAAAAAGAAACGTTCTCTGTCTATATATACCCCAGGAAATGGCCTCTCCAGATGACGCAGCCTCGGAGAATAACCCACGTTCCGTACATGGAACCAAGGCTGAGAACTCCGGCGAGGCACACCCCATAGACAAGCTGAGGCCAGACCTCGAGCTGGAGAGCCAATTGAGCAGCGAGCAGCTCATGTCCGAAGACTCCGAATTGGCTCCGGCGCAGCATAGAGACCTCACGAGTCTACGGCTGTCTGCTAGACCGGAGTTCCCATTGGAGCGCATGGGATCTCAAAACTCAATCACAAAAAGTAAGAGACATGCCAAAAAATCAAGCCAACAAAGTAGGTCTCAGTCAAGCAATAGAAATGCTGTCACACTTTCTTCTTCGTCTTCGAACCGCCCGTACGCTCTAAGTCGCTCCAAATCGACGGAATTGATGCCCAGGGCAGGCAATATGCAATTGAAAAAAACAAACAAATCATTTACCAAACTCACGTCTCTCAATCATGGCAAGGGTGGCTCTAATGTGACCATGAACAGAGCGGTCAACTCTTTGCAACCACTAACTAAAACTACACTGAATAGCTCCATTACACGAGGCTCTGGAGCAATGCATCCGCTCACAAAAACAATTCTGAGGGACTCCACCAAACATTATGCGCTTCGGAAGACCATTTCCAATAGCTCACAAAAGGCTACTCTCTCACGTAACAAGTCCGAACAATCCATCAAATCCAACAAATCCAGCAGCTCTCTCAAACTTGCTGGAGGACAGCATATAGGTTTAAAGTCCAGCACAAAAAGGGGTCGTGCCATTTTGAAGTTAAATGAGGAGTTTCCTGACGAAAATTATGAAGATGTCAGCAACGATTCAGAGGCCGAAGACGAACCGGATATGTCCTCGAGCACCAAAGTCGAACGAGGCGAGCGCCGGCAGTTTACTTCGGAAGATTTTAACGACGACGTTGACTCAGAAGAACATACAACCGCTCCATATCGCCGCCACCAGTCGCCGAAACCAGACATAGACCAAAGCGACTTTAAGACCACCGACAGTTCTTCGGAGGACTTAACGTCACGCAACATGTACGGCGGGTCGTTTCTTTTATCTCAGTCAACAGGGATGACGCGAAAACTCGATCCCAAATCAGAAGTGTTAGATTATCCCCCTTACTCTGACGACACAACACAAGACAGCAAGGCACTGGAAAAGTCCGGAATGATTCTGTTTATACCAAGCGCGGAGCGCGGGCGCGAACTAGAAGCGACCACAAAACCCACTGCTGCAAAAACTGGCTCGTACCATACGAACCAGTCCATTTTTAGCAATCTTCAGCGAAATGAGCTGCAATACTCAACTAATTCAATGCAAAGACCACAACTTAACCAAAAGAAATCCATGAATCAAATCGGCAACAAAAACTTTGCAGGGTATTTGGAGAGTAACAATGGGAACAACAACACTGGGCTCGAAACCAGAACACAACAGAAGCTTTGGTTGCAACGTGAGAACTCGCTCATGGACGTTTCGTCAAACATAGATCCGACGAAATTGACCAATTTCTCTAACTTGTCACTAAACAAACTCATGTTTGCTCACAATATGAGCAGCGGCAACATTCGGGATATGCATTTGCTGAGACAAGCGTCAGCAGCGAACTACGATCTTTTAAGCAGCAAGAGTGACATGTCACCCAGCACACCCAATGAGCCGGTGGCCAATCTCAATAACTTCATGAACATCATCCAAAACATGCATCAGAACTCCATTCAGTCACGGACAGAATTTGAGCGACTTAATCGAGAATACGTCAACGTAAGACGTCATCTGAACCCAGTGGCTGCCAGCTTGGCACGCGTTGGTCAGTATCTCAAAAGACACACTGACGGTTCATATAGCACTATGCTATTGCCTCCCAGTGAAGTCGGACAAGATGGTCTCAGCAGCGAGCTGTATAAAGTTAGACAGATCAATAAGTTCTGGCAAGAAGCGCTCCATACCAGCTCGGCGTCAAGTGTGTCATTGAAGCGATACCAAGACGATCAGTTACTGCAGCAATACCAGGAGGTTCAGAGACAGGCAGAGAGGCCAAATGACGATTCTACGGCAAGAGAGCGGCTCAGCAGACTACACAGTGGCAGTGTGCCTTCGCGGGTTATGAAAACGGGCGGGCAGTCACTTAAACAGAAATCGTAGTCTACTCTAAAAGGAATCCAGGAACTTGTACATGACCTAGCTTGTATCATAAATATAGATCGGGTCAATTAGAAGGGGAGTGGAATGACGCGGAATAGTATCGAGTTGAAAGATGTATTTTTCAAAGACAGAGGTTTAATTGTGTTGTGTTCTTGAGTACAAATAGTTAGAGCTAAATTCCAACATAGACTGCTGTATTAAAAGACATTGTAACCGAAACTGAAGCAACTTTAAGGAAAAAATGAATTGAATTAGATCAATGTTATTAAATCGACATGGATCGAGATGCGTTGTTCATCGATTAAAGTAGACATACATTGACATACCTTAACATGGTCAATACCAATCAAATTCCTGCTTTATACTAAAGCACCTCCAGGGTATGGTCTTATTCCACAGAAAAAGTCTACATATAAACTTAACTCTTCTAAGCATCCATTATTAATACACGAAAAGTGTAGTCTATGTACTGAACTGAACATCTCCGGTTTATCAACCTTCACAAATCTTCCTCCACTGCTTATCCTTGTCTCTGCTTATGCTTGGCGTTGGACTTGCAATACACAAAAACACGGCCCTTTCTTTTCACCAAGTAACAATCCAGACACATTTTCTTCACAGCACTTCTGGTCTTGAATGTTCTGAGGGGGCTTATTAAAGAGGGTACAGCAAATACGGACGAACGGAGAGCCATGGGCTGAAGAGCGGACGAACGGAGACCCGCAAGCGACCGAGAAAATGTGGATGCAACTTTAAACATATGTGGGATTCGTGGAGTTGATGGTTGAGGGAGAGTTGTTACCTTAGTGAGGGATAGATTGAAATTTAAATCATTTGGTGTACGGGTGTGGGTGTAAAGACAAAAAAAAAATAATCGGAAACAATGGTGGCTGGAATGATGAGATTGTGAACATTAGACAGAAAAAACCGGCCTAACAAATAAGTACCATCTTTTCTGGTTTCTTCTTTATTTAACAAACTTTCATACTATGCTCTTCTTATCGTGCATATGCATCTTCTCTACATCAACGACTCTCCTCAAAACGCATTAGCATTACTATATGAAAATGATGGGCAGACGATTTAGTGTCTTCTGGACTCGGCAATGATGGTGTTGATCTCCTCAACCTTTCTCAAAGCTCTCTTGTGGGTACCCAATCTCTTCTTGGCCAACTTCTTAGCTCTCTTCTCACCAGCGTTTCTGATCAACTCGACCAATCTTCTCTCGTATGGGGCCAAGCCAGAGACCTCGGAGACAATGCTTCTGACGAAAGCAGTTCTCTTGGAAACGACACCCTTTTGGGAGGAGCGTCTTGGGGCAACCTGTTTAGCGGTGGTTTTGTGACCCTTGTTCAATCCGACAGCGATACCTAAGGGTTAGTATAAGGAAAGTAAAAGGGAGAAAGAAGAAGAGAAAGTAAAGGAAAAATCTGTACGCTATAAAGGAAGTAACGCTGATATTGTGATTGTGATTGTGATTGATGTCATTACTCGGGAAGCATAGATATGGACGACACTGAGAGGCTGGGATACCCACTGAAGCCTCAAGATATGATCACAGGATAGAAAATGCATGATCCCTTGTCATTTCGAAGGATTCTGTATAATTTCAATGAGTTTCGGTAGATGCGAAGGGGATTAAACATGCGTCTTAACTACCCTCTTCATCAGTCATTGTCTATCGACGTTCAACAGAAATTACTCCGGGCCATCTCAAGTCTTGGAAGGCTTTCATCATCTTTCACCATCCCTCAATTCATGGTCTTCTTTTTTAGCTCATCATCGTCTTCACTCTTTGAAGACGGTTTCGGACAATCGGAGGACTTCTCATTTCACAACGACACATTCCACATGCTGAACAGCCGCTTTCCTTTCTATTTGAGGGGGTTTTCACATACCAGTTCTAGCCATTTTTACGATAATACAAGTAAGAGCAGAAAAGGGAGATGAAGAAAATTTTCGTGTAGTAGAGGGCGCCTGCAGAGGGGAGGGCGGTTCGCAACGAAGAGAGGCACGGGTCTTTGAAACAAAATGCGTATATCACGTGATCTAAAGATTATCCTGTCTGTTGATTAAATGTTAGTGTGTAGATGGTCTGTGTGCAGGAAACAAGAAGTTCACGTGAGCACAGTGACTGTTACCTATTACTGTTTTGGGTATATTGGCTGCAAAAAAAGGACGACAATTCCGGGAAAGCAGTTAATAAACGCACAATTAAAAAAAAAAGAGAAAATATGTTATGGGCTTATTGCGAGATTGAAGATTCTGAGCTTGGCGGTTTGGGTAGATCTAAAAATCTAACCCACGGTTCAGTGTAGTGGCTTGAAGTTGAAGTAAAGGAGGAAGAGGAATGGAAGAGGGTTCCACAATTGTAAATACAATCGTAAGATCCAGAGTAGTGACTGTTGTGGTGGTGAAACTTGTGTCATTGAAAGATTTAGTATCATCGGTTTGAAGTGTGTTTCCATAGATTGTACAGCAATAGGTAATCAGATACGAACACAGTTAAAACAAGTTGTGTCAATTGCATCGCATTCAAAGAAAAAAAATGAAGAAAATGAATAAATGAATAAATGAATAAATGAATAAATGAATAAATGAATAAATGAATAAATGAATAAAATGCCTATTTCTTTTGTTGGAATTAGTCCGATTCAATACAAGCGGATGAGGAATGTCATATAAGACGACTTAGAAGACAAATATTCGTTGTATGGAAATTCTGGAATGGATATTGAAGGAAAAAAGCACACTTTAATTGACTTCTTAATGCTTATTTGTTGACTGTCGGAGATTATGCACAAGATCCTAGGATCATCTTATAACATTCGATCTATACATATATTGTCCTGCTACTTAAGTGCCAAAAAAGCAATTCCAATGAACTAATATTAATTGAGTCGATTCAAAGGCAAACTGAAACTATTCAAGGTTTGTGTAACTTTGACCCATGCATATTTATTAATCAACCCACCAATCCCAAACCAATGATACTATATGAACATTCTCAATTACACACAAACAAACTTGTCCAATTCAGAGACCACTCAAAATCATGAAACTGTTTGCAATAATCGAAGTGGTTCTGTGTAAACCTAGTCACCGAAGTAGACTGCAATACCCAACAAACAGAATTGGTCTTCTGGGAATCTTTCTCAGAACTGAAACAAAACAAATCGATTTTTAAACTTTTAACTTACATCACTTCTCTCTAAACATCTTTCCAAACACCTCTCTACATCTACCATTGTAGAATACCCAAACAGCTCTACACTGCCAATTCTATCCATGCGAGTTTCATTATATTTACAAGACAGTACAACGATTCAAAAACTAAACGGTAATGTCCGAAAAGTCGAAGTTACGCTTCTCCAACATCACCACTAGTTGCTCCATCGTCAAGTAAGAGTGGTTTCGGAGAAAGTCCCTCTGTGTTATAGGCTCGTAGTTTTCTCTGTACACAATCGGGTACAAGAGCTCCAAGAGCTGTTCCTTTGTGGCGGTGATCTTCTTACCGGATTCCAGAATGTGGTACACGGGCACGTCGTAGCCCTTGGACTGCTCGTCGATTTGCTTCTGCATCATGATTTCATACTTCAACTTCCAGCCCTTGATTCCCATGGTCTTTACACGCGCTGGCTTATCTTTCAAGAGGTAATTATCGATCCCACCCTCCTTCGTGACGGTTCTCAAAAGAGTCGTGGATACACGGGTACTGACGGCCCTATTCAAAGTCTCAGACCACAATTTGGCCTTGACGATGTTAGGCAAGTGGAACGTCTTGGTCTTGTTCCCACTCTCGGAGCAGAGGTTGGAGGCTCTTCTTTGCAAACCAGCATACAACCCTCTGTTCTGTCTTTTGAAGAACATGGGCTCATATGCGTATTTAGGATAAGTATATCCGTTGGCAGGAATGTACTGGTCAGGCATTTCGTCGCCGGCCTTGTAGACATTCGTATCGATCGGTTTTGCGTATTTGGTTATTTTGTAGTATTTCTCTCTGCTGGCAAGAACGGCCGAAGACGCGAGACCGCGGAGAGATGTGTGGTAAGAGGAAACCGAGCGTACGGCTGGCGCACACAGAAGGCTTCTGAGATGGTTCATGTGTTTGTTGTTGTTTGTTGTAGTTGGTTCTTGGTGGAGTTTGTTGGATTCCTAAGCTGTAGTTTTTTCATGTGTCACGTGACGCTAATTGAGGACCAGTGGTATACTTATTGGTGGAGAGGAGTTGGAAAATATATTGATATTATTCCGATGTCATTTTTAGTTGATTATGGAATTTTGAAAGATGGACGTTCTTTGCTAGGAGACTGTGTGTTTTGGTGGGTCGGTGTGGGAGATGTTCGGAAGGTGGTTGACATTGGCAAGAAAGAGGATGAAAACTTTCAATCAGCATCTTCGTAAGATTATTTCAGAACATTTATTGTGGTTGCGCTTTTTGACGGTTTGACCATTGTTGAGTTTTGACGTTTTGACCATTGTTGAGTTTGGTACCTTGAACGTATTGGTGGTAACCAGAATAAGTAATACAGAGGTGAATGTTTTGCGTTGCGAATTACAAAAAGGAATTTGACGACCATCAAATTTGAGAGAGGTTTTCCTCCATTCCCCCTCTCTTTCTTTCTCTCTTTCTTTGGCTTCTCGGTAACCTTTGTTCAAGTATATGGGTTCCGTTACTTAGTGGGCGCCAATTCTACCCAAGTCAGATCAATCATCCGAAAAATGATCAACGCTCTTTGGTACCCATGCCTGCGTTCTTGTCATTATCGCCATAACGCACATTGTCCCATTCCTCAGTGGCTGCAAATCTGGTGCAAGACATGAATGAGACAAAGGACCCAGGAGGGGACTGACTAATAACAATAAAAAAAAGAACGGAGACACCCTAAACCATCATCCATACGATTCTAGAAGCACAGAGGAACTAAAGAAGAAGAATATTCTTTAATACATCACAATCTCTACTCTAATATATCACAATCTGTACTCTAATATATCACAATATCTACTCTAATACATCACAATCTCTACTCTAATACAATATACTCTAATACATCACAATCTCTACTTTAATATTTCACTATCTCTACTTTAATATTTCACTATCTCTACTCTAATACATCCACCTAATACCACATAACTGACACATTTCCACCGAAAACCACGAACTCCAGGATGAAGTCACAAAAGCCATAATGAAAAAAAAAAAGAAAAAAGAATAAGAAAAAGAAGCATAGTCAAAAAACAATGTCCTTTTTTACACCCTTCTATTCTCTATTTATATTGTTCCTTCTGTTTCCCTCCCTAGGAAGGTAATTGCAACCATGTCATATCCACTTGTAATCTGGCAAGTCAGACCTTCAAAAAAAAAACAAAACTAAAAAACCAAAACAATTCCCAAGTCCAAAAAATTAACGTTCGTATATTTCTCGTGTTTCCGCCCTCCCCCCTCTGGCGCTAAATCCGAGCTTATCTTGATGCACGCCGATAGTAATTTTTTCTCTCCATTGGCTGGCCCCACGACATCCACCTCTTCTTCTGAACCAAGTCGACGCACAGAAAGAAATACGAACCGCATCTCCATCAAACTACCACGGGCTCCTAACCAGTGCATTATCTTTCAACTTTCTGCATCCTGACGCTCGTCTCGGGTCTCCAATCGCCGTTCCTGACTCCTGTGTTCTTTGATAAGCAAACCTGGACCATCGAAGAAATCGGCCTCAATTCGTATCGGTGAAACCACTTTCATTCCGAAACCAGCCTCCTTAGCCGTATTGCTTGAAAGTACTCTCTTATCGTCTTCGTTCTTTTGCTGACTGGTTCCATAGAAAACACCCCACTTCCATCCAAGGGCATCTTTCCCGAGACAATAAGTCGCTTAGTCACCAGTTGCCACTGCCAAAGAGACCGAGACATAGACCCAGACCCACCCGAAGACTTTCCGCGGAGTCAAATAATACTTTCTGTCCCCTTCGTCTCGTCTCTTCTTTCTGTTGTGGCCGAGTATTTGTACCATCATCTGTACTATACGTAATCTCTCTATTTATTCTGGTGTGCAATCGATCCCTCCGTTCTCCTCGCCACCAACATTCAAACAGCCAATAACCGTACACTAATAGACCATGAGCGACTTTGCCAAGTCCATCCTTGGCTTTGGCCCATTTTCAAAGAAGGAACCTACGCCGCCCAACTACACACCCGAACTGGGCTCTCCGCTGCCACAGGTGTTGCATCATGCGCCTAATGATGGTACCGGCCTGCGCTTTTTGGGGAAAAACCTCGCTCTGACGCCTACCACGGCGGTACTGAACCAATCTTTGGCCTACGGCACCACCACACTTCTGGCCGAACAACATGCGTTGGGAGGCACCCGGCCAGGGGCGTTCTTGGACGAATTGCTGCCTTACTACGCCCAAAACGCCCAAAACGCAGTCCATACGCAACCGCATGTGCCACACCCGCCATCATCGGCATCTTCGCAGTTTGCGCCTCATTACAACGACGACACTCATTCTGCTCAATTCGCCTCCGTCTCCGGCGCCGACGTCGAAAAGGCAGCAGAACTAAAGGCAGAGTACGAGCGTGGCGTAGCAAAAGCTGGAGTTTCTCTGTCCACTTCTTCTGGCTCATCTACTCAACCCGTAATCATCACCACCGACGAGCTGGGCCACACGCAAGACGCCAAGACATCTTCCCAACCGAAGGGTAAGTTGCGCGTATGCATCATTGGCGCTCGCGACTTGCTTGTGTCAGAGATATCACAGCCATACGTCGTTTCGACTTTCGAAAGCTCTGAGTATGTCAACAACTCGGCACCCACAAAGTCTCCAATGCCCCGCCGCGGTGTCCCCGTAGCTCAACCGAAGGATACGCGCCCGGCGTTGTACCAGCGGCAGGCGCTGCATTTCAACACCACCGGCGGAAACTCTAACCCGGTGTGGAATCACGAAGCTGTCTTCGACGTCGTGGGAACACAGTCCGAGTTGGAAATATCTGTGTACGATGCCGCCAAGGACGATGCATTTTTGGGCCAGGTGCGCATTTCGCCCAACACAGACTCTTCAACCTCAAGTGTCACTAGCGACGCACATTGGTTCCCATTACATGCGCGTATCGTAGGCGAGCGTGTCACAGGTGCCTTGAAAATCAATTGGGAATTTACTTATACAGATGCGAAAAAGCTGTATGGCCCCGATGACTTTGAGGTGTTACGTCTCTTGGGAAAAGGAACTTTTGGCCGTGTTTACCAGGTCAGAAACCAGGACAACGGACGGATCTATGCCATGAAGATTTTATCCAAGAAATTGATTGTTAAGAAGAAGGAAATCGCACATACGATTGGCGAACGTAACATTTTGGTACGTACTTCTGCAGCAGCTTCACCGTTCATTGTGGGGCTTAAGTTCTCGTTTCAAACACCGACAGACCTCTACCTCGTGACAGACTATATGTCTGGCGGTGAGTTATTCTGGCATTTGCAGAAAGAGGGCCGTTTTGGTGAAGACCGTGCTAAGTTTTACATCGCTGAGCTTGTTCTCGCATTGGAACATTTACACGATAACGACATCGTGTATCGTGACTTGAAACCCGAGAATATCCTTTTGGACGCAAACGGACACATTGCACTCTGTGATTTTGGGCTTTCCAAGGCTAATCTTAACAACGACGGTACTACAAATACATTTTGCGGAACGACTGAGTATTTGGCGCCCGAAGTCCTCCTTGACGAAACCGGATACACGAAAATGGTTGATTTCTGGTCCCTAGGAGTTTTAATTTTTGAGATGTGCTGTGGATGGTCTCCCTTTTATGCCGACAACACACAGCAAATGTATAAGAACATTGCTTTCGGGAAAGTGCGCTTTCCTAAAGAAGTCTTATCACAAGAGGGACGTTCTTTTGTCAAGGGACTCTTGAATCGTAATCCCAAGCACCGGTTGGGTGCCCTTAACGATGCACGTGAATTAAAGGAACATCCTTTTTTCCAGGATATCGACTGGAACTTATTGAAAAGCAAAAACATTCCTCCCCCTTTCAAACCACACTTGCTGTCTGAAACAGACACATCCAACTTCGACCCTGAGTTTACCAGCGAGTCGACTTCGATGTTCAAGAAGAACATGGACATGGGCTCGACGCCATTGTCGCCCGGGATCCAGGCTAATTTTAAGGGTTTTACTTACGTAGACGCTTCTGCTATTGACGACCATTTCGGCAAATCGCACCGCCACAATCATTTCAAGACATCCGAATCATTCATACCGGGAAATCCTAACCTTCCACCAGACGACGAGGTCATCGAGGACCAGATCGATGAGGAGGATGAGATGGAAATTGACCTAGAAAACCACATGGAAAGTGAGGAGTTTGTCAACGGCAGATTCGACTTGTAATGAGTAATGCTAAAGCCTAAGCTAAGCCTAAGCAAAAGCCAAACTCAGACTCAATTGCATCGCCTTCTACTGTACATTAGCGTATTGCCACTTTTCTTCGTGCTATAGACACTTAAGCGAGCTTCAATTCATGTTATAGATTTTAGAAATGTGTAAGTGTAGGGGTTTATGTTAGGGGTAAGCGTACCTAGAAGATAGCCTCAAATAAGTCGAGAAGACGAGAACGTTGGAAATTCTGAATTTGATAAAAATTTCACTTATCTAGAAGTAAAGCCTATGAGCTTTTGATCAAACCCGCACTTGTTTTTGACTGTGATGGTCGATCCAGGGTCAGACTTGGTAGCCAATTAACAATACTTAAGCATAACACAAATAAGAAAGAAAGCAAAGACAAAAACAAAACAACACAAAGGGCTCATAACTACAAAAAAGAAATCCTAAGAAATATATAAAGAGGGTCATTTCCCCTGTAGTTAATACACACATTTTTCGCAACTACCCCCCAGACCCATGTCCTGCAGTTCTGATAACTTCCCATTATCACAAACACCAGCCAGCAACACAACATCCAAACAGGCGCCGCACAATTCGTTCTCCAAACCGTATATAAATAGAGTACCATTATGAGCTCTGCAAGGACGAAAAAAATGCGGCCGCAGTCGGCAAACGGCAGCCAATACACGTTACGCAAAAGAGAAAAGATACCGTTGCATGACGAGGCAGATTTAGTCAATTTCCGGGCTGACCAGTTGGCACGGCTCATGAATAACCACGATTTCTTGGAAAATGCGAGTCTGAAGCTCTTCCACACGGCACATATTGCTCCTCCTAGCGTATTTCCTACTCAAACTAAGAAACTATACGAAGACACGGCCACCGACGAGGAGCTTCAGAAAATCGTAGATGAGATGGCACCAGAGGAACTCTACAGCGGCGATTTGCGGCTTATGCGTGCGAAATTGGCGCTTTTGCAGAAACAAGGTGAAGAGCTCTCACTGGAGCAGGTTCCCTCGCTCGAAACGACCTTTGGCGACGAGATGCGCTTCCAGCGCGAGGCATTAAACAAGCTAGCGGCGATACGGAATGATTGTAAGGATTTCCGGTCAATGGCACGCATGGAAGAAGCACTCACAGAGATATTGACCGAAAACGAACAGAAGTTTTCGAAAAAGTATGTTCTCCAACAGGACAGGTTCCGGAAACATTCAATACCACTCAAAGAGCTTGTGCCCGACCTCGTTGTTCAACAGGCACCGCCTCTATATAATCCAAAACTGATTACATCGTACCTCGAAATGAAAGGCGACGACTATGCACAGAAACAAGGTGGTAACGGTCTAAAAGATGACAGCAACGGCGCCAACGGATCTAATCCAAATAATTTTATGTCTGATTCGGCGTTTGATGATATAGGCATCATGCTTGGCGGCGAAGACCGTATAGACCAGCGACCCTCGAGCGGGTGGTCAAATGGGCCCTCGCTCACGGCAGGAAATGGGTCCGAGTTTCTCAAGGCAGATGCAATGTCTTATGCGCTGGATTTTGATAAAAATTTGTCGTCGGAGTTTCCTGGTGGGTCCAAGATGGGCGGCAATCCAAGAAATAAGTCCACGGACAATATGGTGGATCTCAACCAGTTTCTTACAGACGGTGGCGTGGATGGAGGCATTGACGAGATGGATGCGCTTATGAACTTTGATGGAGTGAATAATACCGGGCCCGATGCGGGCGAGGAGGCTTTTGATGTGGATTTCTTGAACGACATGGGCATGGACCTAAATTGAGAAAGAACAGGGTCTGGAAAGCGGAGATCTTGAATAAATGGCCGGCTGAACGAGAATGGGAACCGATGAAAGAAGAGGCAGATGGGAGACACAATGAGAAACAAGGCCAAATGCGAAAAAAGTGTAAGATTTAGGGAAAAAAGGGCCCAATTTAGTTATTGTAAGAAGCCCCTGTGTTTTAGAACAACCAGAAGCGTTAAGGCAGCCGAGTTGAGCCAGATGTAACGCCTGAATAAATAATAATTGGTACGCCTGGGAAACTTTAGAGGAGCAAGAGAGAGTGCAGACCAGAGAAGGTGGGATATGAAAGTCGGGTAATCTGGAAGGTTGCTTAAAAAAGAGTTGGACCGTAGGGATTGATTTTCATTTGTAGGGTTGAAGCGAGAAGATGGATTTACACCACCTGTGTCTACCAACTTGGCACATCTGAAACACGGTCAGGGAGTAAAGAAAGATGATTTACAATGCTTTTCGTCAAATGGAGCATAGATAGCTCTGACCATGCTTTCTTAGCAACTGATATTCACACAAGTGCCATTGATATGACTGACCACAAGTAGTCCGCAAAACGATTCCAATAAAAGATCGGTGGAATTTTACACAAATTCAAATGCATGAGGGGACGAACTCTGAGTAATCTTTGGATTTCGAATGTGCATCCAACTGGTGGATCAGCGCCATCTAAGTTAGTTCAAAGATAAATCGGAACTTATTAACATCTGACAGTTGTGCGAATTTAGAGCCAATAAGTTGGATATACATACAATCTTACCCATGTAGACTACATTAAGATCTAGATTCTATACATACATACGAACGCAATCTGAACATGGCAGAGAAACACCAACAAAGACCATTCCAAACAAAATCCACTACAAAATAAATGCCACCATCAAAAAGAAGACGAAAAAGAAGGAAAAAAAAGGTTAAAAACAAACTCGTCCCCATCTAACTTCCACATTAACCTCTTTCATATTCCACCAATACTCCCTAATAACTAGCCTCCAACCACCTATATCAACCCCAGTAAGCACCTACCACCTTCCGTATTGACACCAATTACACCTATACTAGACCAATCCCAAGCAAAAATCAACTTTCCCAATTTGAATCAAAATTCAAACTTTCAGATAAAAATCAATTTCTCCCACCGCCCATCTCACTCTCCTCCCCCATCTTCCTCATCGGATCCTACGCGAACTCCAAACCACCATGGAACAGTCCCCTGTTGAGCCGCCACGTAAGGCGCCGCTTCAGCAGCAGCTCCAGGCGCGTTCACGACTTAAACACCAAAAATTGAAAACTAGTTTCGTGGGATACATCGTGGTGCTCGCGTTTCTCGCGGTGCTACAGTTCATCGGAGTATACTTCTTCACCCTGGGGTTTCTTCTCTCGCGACAAGTGCTTCCGAACGTGGCCAATTGCAATCTGGATAATTCAGATGCTTTTGGTTTTGACCAACGTCTGGGCAATTGCGTGCCGCCGCGCTTCTCTAAGATGGTGGTGGTGGTTATCGATGCCCTAAGGTTTGACTTCGTGATCCCGGTACAACCTCCCGATACACCCAACCGCTTCTACCACAACCAGTTGCCGATCCTCTATGATTTGGCTTTGAAGCATCCAGACAAAGCCGTTTTGCTCAAGTTTCTTGCGGACCCTCCGACAACCACGTTACAGCGTCTAAAGGGCCTTACCACAGGCTCGCTCCCGACGTTCATAGACGCGGGTTCGAATTTCAATGGAGATGCCATCGACGAAGACAATTGGCTCTTACAGCTCCACCGCCACAATCGTAGTGTTGCTTTTGTAGGGGACGACACATGGACGGCGCTCTTCAACCAGTACCTCCATCCACAACTCAACTATCCTTACGACTCACTCAACGTGTGGGACCTCCACACGGTAGACAATGGTGTGATCAGTCACATGCTCCCGCTTCTTGAACGGGATGCTGCAAAACAGTGGGATGTTCTTGTTGGCCATCTTTTGGGCGTAGACCACGCGGGCCACCGTTACGGGCCCAATCACCACGCGATGCGAGATAAGCTCCAACAAATGAACGATTTCATCGCTGATGTTATCGACAAGTTGGACGATGACACGCTCCTTGTGGTGATGGGAGATCACGGAATGGATAAGACGGGTAACCATGGTGGCGAAAGCGCCGATGAGTTGGAGAGTACGTTATTTCTTTATTCTAAAAGTGAAACGGCTGGGTTTGCTTCTTATGCACAAGACCGCTACAATACGTCGGGCCTCGGCAAGAATTACCGGACCGTGAACCAGATCGACCTTGTTCCAACCATCTCCCTCCTTCTAGGCTTGCCAATTCCATTCAACAACCTTGGCTTTCCAATCGATGAGGTGTTCGGGTCGATCTCTGCACGCCTTCAAGCAGCATATCTCACTACACAACAACTTATGCGGTACCGTAATCACTCGGCGGAGGTTCAAGGAAACGACGAGATAGCCCTGCGATATCACTCCTTGATGGCGCAAATGGCAAAATTGCAAGATATCCAAACCGGCAGCATCTCTGAAGACTCCGATCACATAGAGTTTCTCGCTTCTGCAGCAGACTTCCAAGCTCTCTTTCTCGACTACTGTAAAGGCTTATGGGCCAAGTTCGACCTCATACTCATGAGTCTCGGCATTGCCGTGCTTATTTTGTCGTTGACTGTACTCGTAACCTACTCACGCTCGATCCCATCGGTTCGTGTTCTGACGCTTTCTTTTGAATTCATCGGTTCATTTATTGCCATGTCCCTATTGGGCCTAGTGTCCAGTTTATCCATCTACTTAGTGCTCCGGCCGCCTGGAGTAACTCTCAAGACGTGTTTGTTCACAGGATGTGCTGCTGGGATCACCATTGGGTTCTGGGCGCCTATAATGGATCGTTTTAGCGTGCTGTGGCTCTGGCATCAGATCTGCGACTTCTTCGTGTACAACCTCAATTTCTTTTCATCGATGGGCCTTTTCTTCATGTTCCTGCACTGTCTCATTTTTGCGTCCAACTCGTTCGTGGTATGGGAGGATAAGTTGGTGCTGTGGTATGTTTCGACTATAGGAGTCAGTTGCCTTGTAGCAATTGCATTCAGCAAGAAACCTCGCGCACAACGTATATTGGGTTCAGCACATGCACTCACATTTTTGATTCTTTCCCGGTTGGTCACAATGATCAATTTGTGTAGGGAAGAACAAGGAGACAAGTGTATCCCCACGTTCAATACCACATGGTGGAGTGTAATCCTTCTCTTTGTCGCTGCTGTGCTTGTGCCAAAGATCATCAAGTCGTTTTATAACCTTTCGGGAAGTTATCACTCGGCGGCGCCATTATGGATCGAAACGGGGATGACGTTTCTTATGACAATGAATGCAGGCTACTGGGCATTTGAGTACGTCGAAAATGACGCTTCGTTGCAGAAGTACGTGCACGGCTGGCTCAGCATTGAATTGCTTAAGTCGTTTAAGCTTGCAATTGCGAGGATTGTTCTATTTATTGCGCTTGTGCTTGCGAATTTTAGCTGGTCCCGTGGGCCCTTATGTGTAAAGATCGATTTTTCTAAAGCGTCTGCAACCTCGAATGAAGTTTCATTGACTGAAAGTCCCAAAGCCGAGGGATCCAACATACAAACACAAACACAAGAACCAACAGGAGAACAAATGCAAACACAAGGACAAGTTCAAAAGCATAGTCCAAATGTGGACCGTCTGCCTGCAGTAATTCTCGGGTACGAAAACGTGTACGGATCGTCATACTTCCTATTAGTGATTAATGTCACCGTAGCTGTCCTCCTTGTGACCAAACCTTTAGGTGCCTTGTCGCTATGTATTCTCCTTGTACAGATACTTTCGCTCCTCGAACTCTTTGATGTGTTGGAGTTACGACGGAATCTTGTGGCTCCCGTAACGTTTGGCCTTTTGGGGTACCAGCACTTCTTCAGTACTGGTCATCAAGCCACCCTTTCATCCATCCAATGGGACGTGGGGTTCATGACCACACAAACCATCGTGTTGCCGTTCACGCACATTAACATTGTGCTCAACACTTTTGGACCATTCCTCATTGTATGCATTGCCGTGCCACTAGTTACCTTATGGAGGCTCCCTCCTTCGGCTAAACCCATCACGATCTTGTCTCAGATCGTGACCAATGTGACCACTTTGATGACATATCAGACTTTAACCAGCATCATGAGTTTCATCTTTGTAGCACACTTCCGGAGACACCTCATGGTGTGGAAGGTGTTTGCGCCGCGGTTCATGTTAAGTGCGCTTCTATTGATAATATTTAATTTAACACTTACGGTAGTGACGATGTGGTTTGCTACAGGACGACTACTTACTCAAGTAAATCGTATCTTCGGAAAGTGAGAGAAGATAAAATAGAGAACGAGAGAAGGAGAGAAGGAGAGAAGGAGAGAAGGAGAGAAGGAGAGAAGGAGAGAAGGAGAGAAGGAGAGAAGGAGAGAAAGAGAGAAAGAGAGAAAGAGAGAAGGAGAGAAGGAGAGAAGGAGAGAAGGAGAGAAGGAGAGAAGGAGAGAAGGAGAGAAGGAGAGAAGGAGAGAAGGAGAGAAGGAGAGAAAGACAAAGATTCAAATTATAGAAAAGCAAGAAGACAGTCACTATAAAAGTTCAAGCTACACTATTACTTTATTTCTAACTGCCTTAGCAGACCTCATGTTAATATACACTTATGAAAACAACGTTGAAGAAATAATTTTCCTAAGCGCAGATTCGAAAAAGGACGCTGAAGATTGAGCCATCTCGTATTTTCAAAAATTTAATTTCAGTAATTCTGCCTTCTCGGTCCATTTCGTCACCGATCCTGCTCACAAGATGTGCCACTGTGGCCCTTTATATCTGATAAGAGATACCTCACCTGCTTCAAACTAGACCATTGAAACACATCTTTTTATTGCCGAATCTCGTAAATCTGTTCTAGCGTCGTGTATTCTCGTATATTTCCCGATGTGCAGGTTCATGATCTACAAAGGCAAGAAGCGTATGCTGCTTCTGGACCTTCTCACCAGACCGGCCCACTCAATCATCAACCAGTCCTTTGATCTGCGGCTCCGGCTCGATATGAGGAATCCAATCAACGGTGATGGGTTTGGTGTTGGATTTTATGGCGAAAAACACGAACCCTGTGTCTTTAAAGCCATCACCCCAGCATGGAACAACGTCAACCTCAATTCACTCTCTAACGGCACAGAATCCGACTTGGTGTTTGCGCACGTGAGGGCATCGACCCAAGGTGTTTTGGCCGAAACAAATTGCCACCCTTTTCAGTATGGGAAGCTCTTGTTCATGCATAATGGCGGTATATCTGAGTTTGGCAGAATAAAGCGCCGTCTCCTAGACCACTTGGATGATAAGTTCTTCTTGTTCATCCAGGGATCTACAGACAGCGAGTGCTGCTGCGCGTTGTACCTCGACACGTTGTTTAAGATGGGTTACGATGCTGAGAATTCGTCAACTGTGTTTCCTCATCGGGTTTTGCGTGACGCCTTGCTCCAAACCATCGAGCTCATCAAGAATTGGCAGACGCAGGTGACCGACGAGCCTTCGCTTCTTAATTTCGCCGTTACTGACGGCGAGTCTGTAGTTGTGTCTCGTTACATAACTTCAAAGACAGACGAGGCTGCATCACTCCATTTTTCGACTGGTCTGCGATTTTTTGAATACGAGCCCGGATTGTTCAAAATGGAGCGTCTCAATCGGTCTCAAGATGTTATTTTCGTGGCAAGTGAGCCTCTTACGTTTGAGCGTGGTGACTGGACTTGCGTCCCTACAAATACCATTGTGTCAATTACAGAAAACAGCACTGTGCTCATGTTTCCAATTAAGGATGAATTCTGGGATAGTCTGATGCCTGAGCGGTCGTCTGGATTTGCCATGAGTAAGGGCTTGATTGGGCGCGTTCCAAAGAGTCAAAGAGAGCCGACTGTAGACGACTTATCATCGTCATTATCACAACTACCCCCATTAGATCGCGAGGGCCGTAAAACTCATGAAGTCTGTTAGGATAATAGAAGAGCAAAGGAAAGTTAAAGAAAGAGAGAAAAGAAATCAGAAGGAAGGGAGGGAGTATAAAAACGGTAAAGATAGAAAGAGGGACGGGAGTATAATTAAACAAATAGGAAGAAAATGTTCCAAGTTACATCATATCATTCAAATATCACACACGACAACAATAATCAACAATATTATTTACACTGCACCGTATTTTTTACTTTCACTTCAAGTTTCTCACCTTACACATTTACATCAACAAACCTCATCGTATTAAGTGTCATATTCAATCAGTCTTCATCCTACAAAAGCCATCAGTATACTGTTTCATTAGCATGATATCGTTATGGGCCCTTGCTAGCGGCCCGTGTGAGTTTATTAACTTGCGTTTCACCCGCTGAATCGTCCAAACGGCCTTCGTCGTCATCGCTATCGGAGCTACTTGTTGATTCCTCACTCAGTTCGCGATCGCCGCCAAACCGACGAAGCAGGTCGCTCTTTAGAAGCCCCAGCGCATCGTAGAATGAGTTTGGTTTTCGGTACGACATCCCGTCGTCGTTAGGGTCGATGTAATCGTCGTCGTCATCATCCTCTACGTCATGATACTCCAAGCGGTCGTACATACTGTCAAAGGGCTTCTTTTCGCCAAACGCCTTGTTTTTGCCGCTGACAAACCCACCTGCAGCACTATTTGTGAGCTGCAGCGACATGTAGCTAGCAAAATGGTCATCATCATCGTCGGATTCGGACTCATCGCTGGAACTGAACTTGACGTCATCTCTGGTGCCGCCTACATTGGCGTGTACATCTACACGTTGAGAATCGCTATCCGCGTCATCATCGTCATCGTCATCGACATCCTCGCGGAACTCCTGGTCTTTCGAGTGGTCCTCGTATTCGCGGCCCATAAGATCATGATCTGTCATTGGATCAAGGTGGACGTTTGTGTCCAAATCGCCCTCCTCAATGATCTCACCATTACTCTCGTCAAACGTGTTGGATGCATCGTCATCGTCCACATCACTGCCGCCCAAGATCGCGTTGTACTTCTTGCGTGTGTCGTACAACACTCTATTTACATACTCTTGCCACGTTTCGCCCTCGATTTTTTCGTCAATAAGCGCGCTTACGGTATTCACGGGATAGAGTTGGATAAACTTGACCACCTCCTCGGCGATCAACGTTAAGTGACCCATGTACCCCAAACGGAGCCCGCCGTGTTGTTCCTCATACTCGGAACACAACCGCTGGCCCTCAGTGATACGGTGCGTGATGTCTCCCGAGGAGAATGTGTTGATGGCCAAAAACTTGTTGAAGCCTATATCCATTGATCCGTTTAGGATCTGTTGCACAATATCAAACACCACGTTGTGCAAAAAATTATTCCAAGGAAATTTGAAAAACATCGCAAGGATGTTAGTCACAATCTGTGTGTCATACAATGCAATTTTCAAAAAATCTCCAATGACCGGATTCAGGCGAATCTGCTCCTCGGTGAGGTTGGCGTTGGCGTGTACTTCTTCTTCGTCTTCTTCGTCGTCCTCATCATTGGCGCCACCAGAATGACCGTGGACTTTACTGTTAAAGGAATCGATGGTATCATCAAACGTATCATTACTTGAAACTTTTGGTGTGCGTTTGATCTGACCCTCAAACTTTTGGTTGATTTCCTTTTCTTCTTCAAGACTGGGCGCCAACTCGCTTGCCGTAAGCTCGATAATCTCGTTGTATTTGAAGCTCACAGCATCCGTAGCCTTCATTTTCTTTCTGAGTTCATCGCGAATGCGCACGGTATCGAAACCCTTATTATCGTTGAGAAGAGCCATGTTAGAACAGTGTAGAAGCTCTGCAATCAACTCGCAAATTTTGAATCTTTCAAATCCTAAGGGCTCAATTTCACCAAAGGTTGTACGCAACGGTCCACTTGCACTCGGCCGGTTCAAAAGCTTATTGAACTCATCAATGCGCCCTCCGAAAACAGAAAGCAAATGGCCTAAGTAGATCGGGTCGCGTCCTGTTGGAGGATGACTTTCTAGCGTGATGTAAAGGACAGGGAGGATATCGTAATCCGAATTGTTTTTGCGAATAATCTCGATGATGATTCCCACACCGTTACCCAACGCAAAGCCGCCCTGTAACATGATGTCGCATAGATGTGACATTATTTCGTGCGATACCAACTCACGCGTCAACTCATTTGGGCCGATAGTTGAGTTGTCAGTGGTTGAGTTGGCCAGGATCGTGATGAGCGCTTTTAGGAAGTCGGCGGCAGACAGCTGTCTTGCCAAAAGTGTTTCAGCATCCAATTCTGAGTTGGAAGAGATGTCGAGGGAGTTTATAAGTTCTACGATTAAGTTTTGTTCTTGTAAGAAGTCAATGATTCCCGTGGAGTTGTCGGGTTTATCCGTGGATATGAGTTTGAGCAAGAAGTCCATCAAGGGCGGGTTGGCCAAGTGCTTGATGAATTTTTCCACAAGACACGGCTGATTGTCGATCAAGTACGTGACCATTTCCTCGCATTTCATATCGAGCAAATGTTCCATGATTTTCATGAAGTACGTGGCAAGGTTTATGGATAAAGGCGGGTCGATGTCAAGGATGGACCAGAGTTTATTAAGGTTCAGAGTCAGGTCCATCACGGTATCTGTGAGAGACCACACGTCAGCCGAAAGAATCTCGGCGGCAAGGGCTGCGTATCGTGTACTACGCTCCTCCAAGGTTTCCGAAGATGCGGTGGGGGTTTCTTCCTCTTCATCATCTTCGTTGCTTGAAGATAGAGGGCTCAGTACGTCACTGTCACTAGCTGCTGTTTTCTCGTCATCATGTTCCTCATTTTCTCCGTCGGCTTCATCATTCTTGTTGGCTGCTGACTCGTTGTCAGTGCTTTTGGTGTCGGTGGAAGGAGTGTCAAGTGTTAAGCGCTTTAAGCTTTCTTCTAGCTGGATTCCTGTCAAGCTTTCCTGGATGAGCAAGTCCACGAGAAGAGTTAAGACTCTGTGGTCGCGCAAGAACTCCAACAACAGCGAATTGTTGGACATTAACTCCTGGAGCAAGTCGCTTTCGTCCAAAAGCTTGATCAACGTCTCGGCTATGGATGACGACTCGTCGCGTTCAGCGGGCATCTCGTACAGCTCTAGAATGGTCGACACGTTGGAAAGAGACGTGAAGCCGTTACTGAGTTTCCAGAATGATCCAGACATGCTTGTATGTGAGTGCTTGGGTAAATGAGGAAAGGAAGGGACCCGCTACGTGCGAATGGAACAGAGAATATATGGCTCGGGCGATGAATGAATCGAGCAAAGCTGGAATGTTCAGCAAAGTTCGAACTTGGGTTGAGGTTGTTTGTAGCGGCAATGAGCTAGTATATAGAAAAGGTCTTGTATAAATAGGAAGACCGGATTTTAGGAAATAGGCCGAGAGAGAAGGCTTCAGTGGTAGAGAAAAAAAGAAACAAAGTTTCTTGTAGAAGTCTCTAAGCTTATCTAGTCAGATGACGTAGTTGGGAAATACCCGTTTTGTGCTTCAAGGTAGCCGGCAGGGACCGGGAAACGAAGCAGAAGGGCGATTTTTTCGGATCAGAGTGTCGGTCTCCAAAAGCTCTGATTCAGTGTCTGTAAAACCACTGGGTGTTTCTCTGTCCTGTTCTGTTCAAGAATATGGATTAAAAGAAGGAACGAGAGAACGGGCGAACGGGCGAACGGGAACGAGACGCTTCTAGGTTTCGGCCAAATGGAAGTGACGCTTGAGGTGTGAGTGGCCGCTTGCTAGAACAGTTCCCCACTAACAATTCGAAGATGGGTGCTTCGGTTGGGGTTCGGGGTCCAAATTTTTGCTCACAAACCAAGAATGGGTATGGCACGAAGGTGCAGTTCCTCCCCCCTCAAAAAGAGACGTGAAGTTGAGGAGGAAAAAGGACCGCTATATATACTTTTGGGAAGGAACAAAATAGAAGAAAAAGAAACTATTTTGTTTATTTGGGACGGTAGCAGAATTCTGCGAGTTCTTGTTTTTGTGGTGCTTCATTTCTCTGGCTTCGGGTTAGCTGGTGCGACCCTGCAGTGGGACGAGATATGCCCTAATGGAGACACCTGTGATCTGAAACAAACCGGAGTGGGAAGGACACGAAAATACAAGGGGGAAAAAAGGGGAAGGTTTTGTTTTTGCAACTGGAGGTACGGAGGTGCGTGTATTGCTGCTAGATATTGGTTGTTGGCAGTTACTGGTTCCGCCGGGGACTGGAGGTACGGACTGGCTGCAAATTTAAAGAAAGGCTTGTGGTTTGTGCTACAACGGTAACGTTGAAGCATCGGCCTTTAAATTCTGGAATATAAAGTGGAGCGAAACTGCAGTTCGAATATAAGGTTGGCTATGGACTCGTATGTGAATTTGTTTGGTGACGTTGGCTTCACATACCATCCATATTCTCCATTATCTTGTGCATTATCTTCTCTTTTCGACTGTAATTGCCAAATACGCACGATGCATCGGAGGGGCTTTCCAGTATCAGATCCCTTTTCTAATCCACTGATTTGTATCCTCCCTTACTGTTCTCTCCTCATCTACACCGTCCCATGCCTAACCCATGAAAACTCAGCAAAAAAAAAAAGGCTTCTTTAACCAATTCCCATCTTCAAAAACTTTCTCTCAATTCATAGTCACCCCAACTACCTCTTCCTTTCTTTCCACCTTTCTCCCCCAGACCCATCTACACAGGTTTGAAAAATACTTCAACTACTCCCACCAACATGTTCAAGACTCTCCTCAAAACAAACACGAGGGCTCTATCACAGTCTGCTGTTCCCCTCAGCGCATATACGCTCCCACACAGAATAGCTAAACCTGCCACCCCCCTCGCCACAGAAACCCCCGACTTGAAACTCCTCAAGTTCGACTCCCACGGCCAAAACGACCTTTACGCCATTTGTAAGATCAACAACATCCCATACTTGGTCACCAAGGGAGACAGGCTTGTACTACCATATAAGATCAAAAACCACGATGTTGGCGACATCTTGTCGTTGAATTACGTAACTACAATTGGTTCAAGAAACTTCACCTATAACAAAGCCGAGGGAATTCCCCAAGAGGCTTTCAAGCTTACCGCAACCTTGACTGAAATCACAAAGGAACCCAAATGGTATGTGTACAAGAAGAAGCCTCGCTGCCGTCGACTCAAGACAGTGGAGGTTGAACCTTTCCAGACCCACTTGATCATAGATGAGTTGAAGCTCCATTAGATGTATATAGCCTGTAACATAGCGGCCAATTGAATGCCATAATAGCGTATTGTAGAATAAAGAAGGAGATGAGCCGAAAGGTTGTTGTTATTTCTTAAAAATGTATAGATCTACTATACATCTCACTTATAGATTTTCTATACTTCTACATTATGCCAGTAATTCCACTCGCGAAACAAGAAACACCTTTGATGAATACAAATGCCATCGTTGTCTTTTTCCACCAAGTCTCTTTAAAAATTCATCACCACTTGACATATACCATCAATTTCAACAATCCTTCAATCACAAATCATCACTCACTGCATCGCCACGCTCTTTCTGGAATTAAACTTAATCATCTCGTTAAGCCGCGTTTTCCCAAAATCAAACGCTGGCTCTGGCTTCATGAATTCATGCTCCAACAACTCGCTGGCAGTCGGCCGCTCCTCAGAATTAATCGTAAAACACTTATCCAAAAAATCCTTGGCATCGGCCCCAATATCCTTTGGAATTGGCGGAGCAAGTTTGGTCTTTCCGATCTTGTAAATTGCACTGATAACGGCCTCATTTGACCAAGGTCTCTGCCCTGCAAACATCTCTAAAACAACACATCCCAACGACCAAATATCCACTTTTGCACTATATCCTTGCTTTTTCTCCTCGACCATGCTGTGAATCACCTCGGGCGCCATCCAGAAGATGGTTCCTTGCATTGAAAGCTCTGCATTATTACTATAGATATCATGCGACTTTTTGGAGATGCCAAAGTCAGAGATCTTGCATGTACCGTCAAGCTCAAGTAGTAAATTATCAGCTTTTAAGTCTCGGTGAAGAATGCCGTTCTCATGGAGATATCGCAACCCTTCCAAGATTTGGCGAGTAATGAAACGTACCAATTGTTCGTCAAACTTTCCATAAGATTTCAAGCATGACGAAATAGACCCGCCAGCAACGTACTCCAAGAATAAACTGTATGTCTGCTGTTTCTTTTCGAAGCCAAGATATTGCACTATATTCAAATGGTCTAAATCCTTCATGGTTTGCACCTCCTTGATCAACGCCTCAATTCCTTCCGAAGACTGCGCCAGTGGCTGGAGTGTAACCTGTTTCACCGCCAACATTTCTCCATTGGTAACGTTGAGCGCCAAATAGACCGATCCATAAGAACCACGACCAATCAACTCTCCCTTGACCCATGCGAACTCCTCGAGTGGGCCATTACTATTATTCTTGATACGTCCTACGAAGCCCTTTTCGATTTGGTCTGGCGTCACTTCAACGGTCTTTTGGCCCCAGAGTTTCGTGTTTGCCCGAAACAATGATGGCTGTGTTTTCTCTGCAGTTTTGACCTTTGTTCGACCAGTCTTCACCGCGGTATCTTTTTTACTCTCCAATCGCTTGATCCGCGCTTCGTTGGCCACCGCACGGATCGTTTTCATGCGGCCTCTAAGGAATTTGGATTCTCCAGGCGCTTCACTGTAAAAAATCTCATCGTCCGCGTCGTTGGGCGTATTGAGATGACACTTGTTGGCGTTTGAGAATGTTCGCGAGATGGAAATCTTCCGTGATGAAGGCTTTAGTGGTTTTATGTCAGTTGGATCCGTCTTGTTGAGAGCACAAGGAGAGCTCGGAGAGGCATCGATAATGGGCTTGTCCAATACAGAGTGTGGAAAATACTTTTCAAGATTGTCGTAAAGCTCCTCCAAAGGGGGTCTGACGTTCATTTTCTTCTGTTGCTCCAGTTTTTTGGCATTCTTCATAGGTTTCATGAAGAAATCATCATCATCGTCAACATCATCGCCGTCACCATTATCCCCAGCGCAGTTATTCAGAATTGGTTCCTTCACATCAGAAGGTTTAAAGCTCCTATCATCCCGCGCTCTGGTATTCACGGGCTGTTGAGGTTTTCCGATTGAAGATCCTAGCGAGTATATGGACGACTGTTTCAGAATTGGTCTTGCAAAGAACTCATCGTCATTATCTGCTTCATTCTTCGAGCCATTAAAATCGAAGCCATATTTTGGCGCGTCCAAGAACTCAAACTTGGCATCTGGTTCCAACCGCGGCGTTTGCTGATACTTAGAGCCATGAATCTGCGAGCTACGGAACGAATCAAGACTATCGGTAGAAAGAGAGTAATCGTTTGACTGGTTAGACGCAGGCAGGTGCGAGAGGCTGCTCATGCTAAACTTCTTCTTCAACTTCAAAGAAGAATTTCTTGTTGGAGGAGGCGGCGCTTTTCTTCGAGCAACGAAGCCTGTACCTTCTCTTGCATCCAACGCGGGAGCCAATGTTTTTGGCTTTTGCTTGTTGGCGTTTTCTGGACCATCCTTGAGATCCGATTGCAAGGAAACTGCAGACAATTGATTCTGACCAAGTGACGATGAGTAGATGTTAGGAATCATTTTCGGTGTTTTCACTTGGCTATTCGCTGACCGACGAGCATCGAAATCAATCTCTTTTTCATTATTTCGCAAGACGTTAAATGATCCCTTCGACGCTTCGGCGCTTTTCTGGTTTGCCCCGATTATTTTACCTGCTGCATGAGACTCGTCCGGTTTCATATCAAAAGAAGTTTTTTCGTTGAGATTTGGATGGCGGTTATTGCCTATTCCAGAAACGCCCGCATTTTGAAGTTGGGTCCGCTTGATATGAGCCATTGATAACTTCATGGGCTGGGAAGGTATACGGACCTTTTGTGCGTTGTTGGATTCCGTCGCGCCTGGATCTTCTCTAACATCAACCTTCCGTTCCTTCACGGACAAATAGTCGACATTCTTATCCTTACTTTCCTGGAGCATATACTGAGGCGTGGCTGGGTAGTTTTGTCCGCTGGTGTCTCCGCTTATAAACGAGTAAGTGCCCGAAGACGTGCTGGACAATGTACTGGAGCCGCCAAGAGATTGCACGTCTTGACAAACCTTGAATTTTAGCAAAAAATCCTGTTTCAAAATGAGCGGGATTAATTCTTCAGGAATAGCCTCACCGGGGTCGCAATTGAAGTCAATGAGGTGGAAGGAGATAATTCCAATGTCAATCATCTCCAAGTGGTTTAGCACCACCTTTCTAAAAATTGAAAATTCACTCATTTCTTCTACACTAATCGTGGTGGTCACGTAAGACTTACCATCTTTAGTCAACAAAACCGTCTTTTGTGATGGAGTTAAAGATTCCAAAGAGACAGGAAAATACTTCTGGTCAATTAGTGAACAAGGTGCAGATACGCTTGCAGACTTGGAGCTTTCAATTTCAAGTCCTCCAGTGTAGTCGTCGAAGTTAGAACTAAAAAAGCTTTTAACCGAATGCGGCGACTCGGTTTCTTCTACGTTGCTAGCGGCATTCATCTCAAGCGGGAAATTCTTTTTTGTCGATCCGATAACGTCATTTTTTTTGTTATGCATGTGAGTAAACGATGCTATACTTTTGCGATTTGATTGGCTTTTTGCTGAAGACTGATTTGATTGCACCTGCTTCACTATTCCGGCGGCCTTTTCTCCACCATACTTCCTTAAAGTGCTGAAGAGACTGCTTTTCTTCGAAACTGAAGACGACGGCGTTAATTCAGGTTGTTTTCCTGTGGACGGAGATTGGAGCGCCTGGTCTTTGGACGAGTCGTTCAGCGAAGTTCGGCTGTGCTTACGGAAAAACTTGTGGCCGAGTTCCTTGGACGACTTAATCGAGGCAGGATCTATATACGAGAAAGGTCGAGGTTTTGTGGCCGAAGTCGGCGTAGTCTGTGCCCAGAGCGTTGACGACGACTTTCGATACTCTGATTTGTTTGGGAAATCATACTCCGGCAAGGTTGCTGGGGTTGTTGCTCCAGTAGATGAACCTTCAAGTTCAGACCTAAGTAAATTAATGAAACGGACTACTTGAGAGTTATTATCGGTTTGCTCGAGCCGTGTGCTGAACTGCTTCCAGATTAGAGAGTTGGGCTCGTAGTTACTCAACTCGAGGAAACGCGTATTCGAAAGCTCATTTTTGCGGAAAGTTTCTTTCCACGACTCGTTGAAGCCATTTGATTCAAGCCAAAGTAACACGTTCTCCATCAGCCAGCGATGGTGACTTATGGCCTGGCCGTCGTCTTGTGTTCTCATCGCGTAGCGCACAAACCGCTGCTGGTTAGAGTTTTTGGCAGTGAGCGTTGAAGTCGTAGATACATTTGACGACAGCGAATCGTTTCTGTTGTGCTCTTGTGTTTTGACAATGGCCGCCGTGGTGTCTGCCAGTCTACGATATTCTATCGGGGCATTCATGAGAGGTGCGGTATCGCTCAACGGATTACTACTGGGTTCGGCGAGTCGCGGACTCACGAGCGCCAACAGGCTGGTGCTGTAGTCGTAGTTACTCAAAATCAGGCCGATTGGATTTGAGGTGATCGAACTAGCCTCTGATTTCAGCGGCAGCACCGATACAGGGTCCTGTTTGAGTACTTTTTGCGAAACAAGAGAGCCACTGGAAGAATGGTGGGCCGAGCGGTTTGGAGCCGGGGCCACAGGTGCTTGCATCTCAAAGTGTTGGCCACTTGTGGGTGAAACATGTAAAAACAGGTCCAGATTTTCGCTGAAACTGAACTGTTCAGGCGGTGCTGCGGGACGAGTGTTTACATGCACTCGGTTATGGTCGCCACTGCTACTATTACTACTGATACGAGGGCCAGAGGCTACTGGGGTGAGGTATTGAGTCAGTTGACTATAGGCACTGTTCGATCCTAAAGTGCCTGATGTTTCTGATACGCCCAAAGCACCTAAGTTTCCCAAGCTGCCCAAGCTCTTTGTGCTCGCATGGTTATGGACGGGTAGTTGTGTGTGAGATAGACGGTGGTCAGAGAGGCTATTCCAATACACTGAATCAGAGGTGCTTGTGTTCAAAGAACCAGCAGAGGCGGCCATTGGATCAATTACAGTACTTATACGCATCACCGAACCGGAACCACCGCCCACAATACGGGGATCGACGGCCCGATTGGGGCTATCGGGTTCGTGGTAGACATTCCAGTTGGCGCTGCCCATCAGGGTGTTTGCGGAGACGTATTCGTGGGCGTCCGCGAACGTCTCGATTTCGGTAAAGTCTGGCGATGTCAGATCAAGAGGGTAAGGTGGGTGGGGTGAGGATGCACCCTCATGTTTTTCTGTGTGGGTTCTTTTCTGTCGTAGAACCACGTCATCCGAGACGATGCGAGTTTTTTCTTCCAAAAGATGCGAACGGTACGGGCCACTTCGCAGCATGTCCTGGCTGACAGAACGTGGCTGCTGCATGGGTTAAGTTTGGAGTGGAAGATGTAGATCTCAAGTGTTTCTATATTTGGGGACAGAGGAGTCTGGGGTAGCCGGGGATGAGAATGAGTGGAGAAGTGGAGAAATTATTTATAGAGGAAATTGAAGAGAAGAAAGGGAGAAGGATTCGGGTCTTGTTGGGGAAGCTGGTTGTTTTTGGAGAAGGATGTGTTTGCAGTGAAGAGATAGAGCCTCATACGGAGGAGTACTATAGAGATGGATGGGTAGTAGCATCGGTAGGGACTATGCATACATAGAAATTAAAGGAAACGAATTTTGATGAATCAGGTTATTTTGCTCCGAACTTTTCTGAAGGTCTACGATTGAGGTTCAGGGGATTAGCAGTATTCATTATGTTGTTCCTAGATATATAGATACACCACACGTTTAACTAAAGCCATTCTGACAAAACATTTTTAATCACTGTGTTCCTTCCAACTCTTCAAGATTTTAATAATTTTAATTCGAAATTCCTAATTTCTTCAACTCTTGTGGGAAATGTGGGGTATCTCATCGCTCCTTATGTTTACCCTTCACCATTCGCCCAAATAACAGATAAGCTCGTAATTGCACTCAAACACACACTGGCAGCCGTTTAAACTCAAACCCTTCATTCTAATCCCGAATTGACCTGTTCACACTCTCCCTTACCTCATCGAATTCCACGATGCAATGCTTACGGTTCCTCAGCTATTGCACAATACGATACGAGACCTCCACTTGATCCAGGAAACCTCCGACCCGGAAGTGCTCCGTAACCTACTACAGAAATGTCTTGCTGACATCTTCATACTCTTAAACATCGATACTGTGCGTAAACATGACGTACTGCTTAGCACTAACGCGTTTCCAACATTAAACGTTGTGTTCCACTTATCTTCCAACGACTCGCCACAAGAGCCTGAGCTCTCGTATGCAAATATCTGTAATTACATCGAGGAGAAGGTTCACGATGTTACGCCCTCCAGCGTGTACACAGAGCTCCTATCTCTCTTAGCTGATTCCGCAAAGGGTGAAAGACGACCCGTACGCATCAAAGAAGCCTATTCGATCATCGTATCGCGTTTTGCAAAACTACTCCTTTATATCATTCAGCTAAATGTTGCCGCTGAAAACGCTTTGCTCGAGTTCTTGTCAAACTGCTTTGTTCTAGAACAATCATTCTACGCAAGTATAAAGAGCCACATTGACGTCATTCCCGATGAAGACACGGAGAGGATCATAGGAGCTTTGGATAGCTTCATAGAGAAGCCAGATGTAGATATCACGGCGGCGCTGTTGGACTCGATTTTTAGCTATGACGACATTTCGCCAAAACAAGAATCCAGCGAGGCGCTTGAGTTCAGATCCTCGGACACAAACTTCAACAATCTATACGCAAAGTTTCTTCATCTTTCCTTATTCAAGCCCCCAGACTCGTTTCGTGAAAGTTCAAACGCTTACTTGAAGGTCATGCTTAATTTGTACAAGCGCTCCGTCTACGCAAAATACATCGAAATCCAGGAGGTCAATCCAGTACAAAAGAAAATTGACGTCTTAAAGGATTTTTTTTTTGGAACAGGAGAGGAAAGTGGCATTTTACCTTATAAGCATTCAGCTCTCGTTTCAGAGATAATTGACAAAATAGGTAGTCAACATCAAGGCACCAAAATCGCTTTAAACTCCTTCATTCCAGAAACAACTTTCACTGCCAGTCTGGTTGATGCGAGCGGGACTCGCTTTGACTTACTGACAGATGAAGCGGTTGACTTGATTTCGCAAGTATCGGCGGTTTTTGAAAGCATCAGCGAGTCTGGTATCGCCCTCGATCCCTTCTATCCAAGCATATTTCGTCAATATCTCATCAATGTCTATGAAAAAATGCCCGAGATGGTATCACCCAAGGACTCAAACTATATAAGAACTGTTGCCAATACCATCCAGGCCATAGTTGATTACAAGGAAGATGGCTCCGCGGATGAGCAGTCCGTACTAGTATCACTAATAAGAGACCTTCATGGAGTACAAAACTCATTAATTGAGGCTCATCCTCAACTGTCTATATTGATGCGCTTGGCTGTAGGCGAACATCTTCGAACTCGAGCCTCTTTAGTGCGTACTCTTCGCAATTGGGATTTAAAACTCTTGAAAATTAGACAGATGGAGATGCTTTGTCAAGAAAACTACCCCAAGTCAAACAAACCAAAGTTAATTAAAACACACTTCTCCAAATGGTATAGAAATGCCTCCCGTAACAGAGATTTGTATAAGCATGCTGCCATATATAGTGACCGCCAGACTCTCACACGCTTTTTCGACAAGTTTTTGATCAAGCCTTTAATAGTCATTTCCCAGAGGGAAACGCAGGCAGATAAGTACTTTTGTCGGGTTTATCTACGAAAATGGGCTAGCCGATATCAAAAGCTCAAGAACAGTGAAGCAGATGTGGCGTGGAATGTTTCGCAAGACCTTCTCCGTGGAACATTTGCAAAAATCTTGGAACATTATGAAAAACGACTGGACAGAATGTCTTTGGCGACGCAATTCAGAGAAAATGCAATTGTAAAGCAGGAACGCCTTCTTCTCATGATTTCATTCCATCTATGGACAAACAAATTGGTCGCAAAATACTTGGATAACGGTGACTCGAGGGAGCTTGGCCACATGTTTGAGCAGCTTAATCTTTCCGCACGAGTTCTTGGCGTGAGGAAACTCTTCGAAATGTGGTCTAAGACGACGGAATTGAAGCGTTCAGCAAGAGCATTTGAAAGGGTTAAAAAGCATATTGTGCTCAAGGCCTCTTTTTGTAAATGGAACGAAGCTCATGACCTCACGAAACTAGAGAAGAACTATATCAGGGAAAAAAATGTTACCTCAAAGCGGAGTGCTTTGGCTCATTGGATTTCGGTTTGCAACCGCCATATAGCGGCAAACCAAATGTACAGAAGAGAGCTTCTAAGATCTCATTTCAAATCTTTGCGAATGCGCTATGCTGAAAACCTGTTAAACTTTTTGAGAGATGGAATGATACTAAAATTGTTTTTCACCAAATGGGTCCTTTCACGAGCATTGATCGAGAGTTGTGATTCAAGGGTTGGAGAAATGTTTGGAGTTTGGCAACTCAAAGCGAAAAAGATTAAATCAAAGCATTTCCAAGCCGGCGTCTTCTACGACCAAAAAATTAAAAGGCAGGCCTTTAACGCTTGGTACGATTATCTCTCACTAGCGGAAAATCAACACGAGATTGCCGAGCTTAACTTTCAAAGGAATATGTTTAACAGAATAACTAGAAGGCTTTATCAGCGCCAGTTACATGAGCAAAGGGCTGCCACACACTTTTTTGAGGTCCAGAAATCCCAAGAACAGATCCTTGTGCAAGAGTCTTTTAAAAAGTGGGAGACCAAGTACAATCAACTGTTTGAAGCGAAATCGCAAGTCGCAATCGAGAATTTCACAAAAGAGGTCACAGAGAAAAGAATATTGCTGCTGAAACTTCGACAATGGTTTAAGAAACATAGGCAGCTCGTAGAAAGGAAAAACAATCTCAGAGAACAGCTTGAACGTTTTCAAAATACTAGTTATAACGTCCGTTCCAAGTTAGACCAATGGATCAATGCGACTAACTCCAGATTTGACCTTGTTGAGCAAGCAGACGAGTTTTACATTGGAAGTATGTACGTGAAGTATTGGCGAATTTGGTTGGAAAAATATATTCGAATTGTCAACTTCATGAACGTGGAAGCGGACAATCTCGCCGATCGAAAGGACTACGAGTCGGCTGTGGCCATTTTGCGGAAGTGGTACTATAAATATGCCACGATTACGAGCGCCACAGAAAATATTTGTAAAACATTTCTCGAGAAAAAACGGCGGGTGAACTTACGAATCATGTTTGAGTTGTGGATGTACAAGATCCGGTCAAAGCGACCTGATTATATGTTAGATGCTTATGGAGAGGCCAACAGCAGCTTCGGTAGTAACGCGTCACCGCTTGCGGGTAAAAACAGCGACATTAAATCTGCAGGTTCGTTTTTGGGCAACGAGACGTATTTTTATAGCCCCATAGGAGCCAGTAGTCCTTATACTCCAGTCAAACATAAAACAAGTCCAACACGCCTTCAAGAAACTAACCAGAGGCTCAAACTCCATCGGATGGATGCATTGACGCGTCGATTTAGAAATGCCAACTTCCTTGATGAAAAGCGCCAGGCTTCCTTGCACAATGAGCCGTTTCCTAAACTTTCTCCTCCAAAACGGGCATCCAACACCACAATGAAGCAGCCGCCTCCTCCACCACCCAACTTTGGAGATTTTCAATACGACAGCGAATCTGGAAGCGTTTACAATCGTGACTCGAGTTCGCCGTCGGAGGTTGACAAGGACGAGCAGTCACTAATCGAGACCGCCAAGAGCCTGCGCCGCATCCGGCCAATAGCGATCCCTTTTGAAGAATCACCCGGTGGAATTCGTTACTCGACGTTGCACAGTCTTAAAGACCGGCTTCAATCCGCTCAATTTTCGCCAAAAAGATCCCAATAGTCAATAAAAGTAAGCATTCGTTCGCTCTCAAGATAAAATTGCAGATGTACTATCGAATTTTTGTCATGACTTTACCTTATTCTGTTTTGTCTGACATTTTAATTTCTGCTACTATACTCTCTTCGATACATTTACTCAAAGTCAATTCATTCTCTATGATTTTCAATTTTTTATCAGAGCTCGTCTGCAATCTGTGACTTCATCTCGTCCTCTAACTCATCTATCTGCTCGTTCACATCCGCCTTTATCTTTTCAGAATCAATATCAGCTATAGGAGGCTGGCCGCTCTTGTCTTCTTCGTCAACGTACTGAATAGTTTTTCTAAATCCAGGATTTACAGGTAAAACATCTTCAGCAGTGCGCTCGTACACCCGTAAATAAGCCCGAAGGATGATGGCTCTACGGAAGAACCCTTGGAGAGATTCAGTTCTACCCTCCTTGAGCTCCGAGAAAATGGCCGTTAGTAAGCGATTTCTGGTATCTGGCGACTTAGCTAAAACCATAAGGTCTGTTATGAATCCAGCGCCACGAACGCCGGCAAACGCAGGAATAAGTTGAAGCTCTTTCCAGTGCAGGGCATCGTACGTGAGAAAATCCAGCGGAGGAGCGTTGTTCATATCCTTGTGCGTGATCAAAATGTTCACATCGTTCCATATATTTGCCAACTCGCCCTCGTTTTCCGTCTTGTCGTATGTAATAGCGTTGTTGTGAAACTGAGTGAATTTGGTAATTCCCGTCATGCATGCTGGTACATCCATGTGAACTAGCACATGGCCACTGCTATTGTTGGAGGCTACATAGTTGTTCACCCACTCTATCGCTTGGCCGCCGGGGTAGTTGAAGCTGGAGGCGTAGCTCATGAACGTAGACAAAACAAACGCCACTCCAGTGCTGATGATCATTAGGAAAAACAATAGCTGGTGTGCAATCAGCTTTGAGCGCTTGTTCCATAAATGGTTGAGGCCATTGCCTGCCACGGCGTTGAAAATTGGAATAGTGTAGACGATGAAACGCCATTCCTTATGAGGCTGGTATGACATCACGGCAATGTACAAAAGCGCAGAAAGGGCCAACACACGCAAAGAGTTAACAGAAGGTAATCTTTCCTGGGTACTCAGGGAACCAAGTCCAGCACGAGCAGGGTCGACCCCGAGCCCGAAAATAGCCAAGAAGAGCACGTGAGGAGGACGGAAGAAGTTGACTATGTACTTGGTAAAGTAAGCTTTGTATGGCTCCACGCCCCACTCAGCGGCATTTCCGGCCACCACGTTAAATTTGAAAGCTACGAGTTCCGGCAAGACAGAAGTGCCCCAAAAGTACGAGTCAACGTTGAAAGAGACAAAGCAGCCGATCGCCAGAGGAACGACCAAGAACATGATGTTCTGGAACAAATTTGACTGGCCAAATACTACAGAGGACACGAACGCGATACAGGCGGCGAAAACACCGACTTCCAAGCGGAAAATAATGCCCGAAAACGCAAGCCAACTCAACCCAGACATGTCTCCCATTATTATTTTGCTGAGGCCGTAGTTTACAATAGGCAAAACGACGAAATTGGGGAGCGTTCTTGTGGCATAGAATATGATGTGGAACTGGGATATGAACATGAGGATATAGAAGAAGCCCAACGAGCGGCTGTGGCCGTGTATGTTGGTAGGAGTCAGAATTTTATCGAGACTTCTTCTAATAAGCACAATGCCGAAAACATTCGCCAAACCAAGGAGTGCCCGTGCAACTACTTGGACATGGAGTTGACCCATATCTCTGTCTGTCACAAACGAGTTTCCAGTGAAAAATGAGTATACATAGTCCACAAGGCTGACACCTCCGGCAATGAGCAAGCTTCCTACAAAAGTACGTGGTACCACGCCCGGAAACTCGGTGTGATCGTAGTTTTGCAACACCTCTCTGGGGTAAATGCCATGGTTAAGGATATCGTGGACCGCCTGGATGTTGAACGACTCCTCGACCTTGGTGTAGGGCGACAAAAGTAAGTGGAACACCACCAAACCCACGAGGGCTGATTCCAACGCTCTGGTGTAGTTCATGAAGTGGTTTGAAAGAGCCGTTGAGAGTGCGGCTTCACAGAGGTAGTGGTAGGATCTGGGGAAAGGACTCTGTAAGTTGAAAGTATTTAGGAAATTGAAGATGGGCTTGATTTTTGCTTAGAAAAGCGGAATTGATGGGTTCTGGTTTTTGATCAGCTCTTTGTTTGTTGTTGTAATAGGATTTGGGGTGTGTTGTAATAGGATATGGGGTATGTTGTACTACAGAAGAAGGTAGAATTGACCGACTTTGGGAGAGATAATTTGAATAACTATGTAATTCTTTCCATTTAATTTTAATTTTTATTGCTTTTAAAAGTGGATATTGCCTGGAAAAACCAATCGTTACCTTCGTACATTTATATATTCACCAATGCTACACTATCCATACTCTCACGTATATGATCTATCGGCTGCAAGTCACCACCTTCTCCCCAAAGCATTTACTAGAAAATTTCCAAAACGAACCGAACCAGGGCTCATACTCCTATTCCTATTTAAGACCGTTCAAATCCCCCAGTTCTCAATTTTCAATTAACCATGGACGACATCCCAGATCTAGTTGTGGATCTACCCCCAGACTTCACGTTCAAGTCTCTGTACCTTGCCACTGTAGAAGATACGTCGAAATTCAATGAGCCCCCGAGAAAAAATGAAAAGATCCCGATAACAATTATCACGGGCTACCTCGGTGCGGGAAAGTCGACGTTGCTAGAGATGATCGGGCGAACGAGCAATAAACGTCTAGCGATCATCCTAAATGAGTTCGGAGATACCGCGGCCATCGAAAAATCGGTCACGATCCAGGATTCAGGAAATGAGGCCGTGCAAGAATGGTTGGATTTGGGCAACGGGTGTCTCTGCTGTACTGTGAAAGACAACGGTGTGTTGGCCATCGAAAACCTCCTTGAAAAGTCAAAGGACCGCATAGATTACATTCTTCTAGAGACTACCGGCATAGCTGACCCGGCTCCAATTGCCCAGATGTTCTGGCTCGATGACGCCCTAGCTTCAAGTGTATATATAGATGGAGTTGTTACTGTCGTGGATTCCAGCACAATTCTCCAGTGTTTGAGCGACGTGGGCGGTCATTGGCACAAGTCTAACAACCATCTTCTAGTCTCTAGTGACGTCGAGGTAACGCCAGAGCAGATTCAGAAGGAGCAGACGATGCTCAAAGAAGGCATTACGACAGCACATTTACAGATTGCAATAGCAGACACGATCCTCCTAAACAAGATTGATAAGGCCAACTCTGCCGACAAAATACAAGCTCTTACAAGTAGACTACGCAGCATCAACTCTTCGAGTCCAATTCACACCACCAAGTTTGGGGATATCTCTCTAGATAAGATCCTCGATTTGCATGCTTTCGAGGCCAATGATAGCAATATAAAGAGCGCCGTTGGCCTAAGGGGAGGCAACATTTTTCATGACAACCGCATTTCTACAATTTGTATTGACTTTCCTTTCTTTGAAACGCCCGCAGGTTTCCAGAAAATAGAAGAGTTTTTGCAACGTGTGCTATGGGAAAAGACTGCCAATGGAACTCCAATCGAAGTACATAGACTCAAAGGGATTCTTGTTTGTGGAACTGATGTTCGGGTGATTCAGGGCGTGAGAGATACCTACGATATTATAAAAGATGGGGTGTTGCATCCAGACATAACGAGCAATAAGTTGGTTTTTATTGGGAAACTGATGGACCAAAAGGTAATGGAGGAGGAACTAAGGAGGTTTTGGGAGTATTAATGATGAGGACTAGTGATAGGATGGAAAGAGCTAAGGTTTACATGGGGAAAGGAAATGTGCTCGGCCGTTTAAAGCTAGAGGATAATCTTTTCTTGAAGCAAACCTATTTTTGGCGGAATTACTTTCCCCCGCATTACCGTAATAGAAGTTACTTTGCCCGGACTATCGATTTCCAGTGATAGAATTAGACATGACTTTACCACCAACAAGGCTCATACCACCCTATACAAGACGGTAACAGACAGTATTATCAGCAATTATTGATTTACACTATTTTCACAATTTCATATTCCCCCTTTTCCCTTAGTTTCTTCTACCTTAGTTCCCTTTATTTCCCCCCTTCGTTTTTGCAGCCAACCTGTACAGATGAGCCATCTGCCAAAGTTTCAGATCACCATGACTGACCAAAAGAAACCAGCCGATGGCCTGGCCATACCAACAACTAAAGTAAAGAAACAATGGTCCAACCCTGCACTCAGGGCAATGGGTATCCCCAAAATCTCATTGCCCTCACGTAATTGGATGATCTTCTGGCTGGTGTTGGCATCTATTGGAGGTGGCATCTACTACGATAAACACCAACAAAAGATCATCCGCGAGAAGTATACGAAACAGGTGGAGCACTTAGCGCAAGAGATCTATACTGCTGACCGCCTTCCGCGACGTCTTACGATCTTCATTGCCCCTCCTCCTAACGATTTCCTTGAAGAGTCCTTACGACACTTCAGAAAGTACATCAAGCCGATTCTAAACGCGGCAGCCATCGATTACGAGATCTACACGGAGACAAGACAGGGCGACATCCGGTCACAGGTAGCAGAGAAGATCAGACAGTTGAGAAGAGCGTCTCTTGAGGAAAGTAGGCTACAACAGCTGAAGGAGGAGGAGGAGGCGTACGAGCGTTCATGGACAAACTTCTTCAACGTTCAGAAGAAACGGATTACTTCTATTTTTTCGAAGGAGGAAGAACCAGAGGTGTTGAAGGCCAGAAATGAGTTGTACACGGCCCGGGACGTTCTCGGGCTCTATCGTGTGTTTGAACCCAAGAGTCCCGTGCGCGATAACGTAGAAGACCCTTTGCTTTGCGGAGGTGTCGTTTGTGTAGGGAGAGGTTCGTTCAAGGAGTACGTAAACGGTTTACACGAAGGGCTCTTAGGACCTTTGGAGAAGCGCGAGCCAGCACTTAAAATAGTAGAGCAAGAAGAAGAAAACCTTGGATCAAGTGCTTCAGAAGCTTCTGTTTCAGAAGCCCTTACTGAAACAGAAAAGCAAGAAGACATCCAGCCAGACAGCGAGGAAGATGGCCCCAAGGACCAGCAGCCTCCCGTCCCAGCACCTTATATTGCTCCTGCCGATTATTCCAATGGTACACTCGCGCCGGAGCTCGATTTTTCCAAGACTATTCTCAACGAAAAAGGTGTGCCAGTTATATTCGAGCAACCCATCTACGTGTTTCCTATTCCCAAAATCAGCGGATTCATGAGAATACCCGAAAAGATTTACAACTACTTCACCACCAGAAAATTGGCGGAGAGCGTTTCATCCAAATCGCTCGTTGTAGTTGAGGGTAAGAGCAGGCCATTTGAATTTAAGGATAAGTACTTGGCGGGAGAAGAAGAGCTTGACTGGCCAAAAAAATGGGTTGAGCGAGGAAAGACGAAGAAGAGTGAGTGGGTTCAGGACTTGGAGATTGACGAAAGAGTTACGAGCCGTCTTCGTGTCTTTGATAATTAGATGTACATAGAATAGAGAGGAAGATGAGATATGAAGTGGACAGGTCATGAAGGATTGTTTTAGGAGTAGAGATTGAGTGAATTTGATAGGAATAGAGAAACAGATACAGCACACATTCAGAGGGATAGATATGAACTCATTTACAGAAGTAGAGAAGAGAAAGGTCTTCAAAGCAGTGGTGAACGATATCAACATAACTACATGTTGAAGAAATATTGAGCATCTTAAATGAATCATGAAGTACATTGCCCTAGATGGCACTATATTACCATTGAGCTTAGATGTTTGGTATACGAGATGCAATCTAAATCAATGAAAGAATAGAGCGCCAGTTCTTGCAACCTATAAATTCAAAGCCAAATTGAATTGTTGGCTTTGCTTGTTTCCAGACACTGAAGTACTGGTGTTGAAATATTGATACTGGAGTATCCGTTTCATTCTTGAAGCACAAAGCTTTTCACCACCAGTCCTTTCGCATTTACAAAATGCACTGCAGAATTTGGTTGAAGTTTTCTTTCCACGCACTTGAACAAATTGAATTCTTCTTTCCTCAAACTTGAACATATTGTAGTTTACCTTTCATTTCAAAAGTGCAGAGCCGGAGACATTTATTCAAAGCCAAGCTCAGTGGAGGAAAAGACGCTTATCAACAGATTGAATTGGGTAAGTTTAATCATTGCAACAGCCCATTTTAAGTCTTCGCGTCGAAACAATTAGGTAACTACTTATTGATGCGCCCACAGAAGAGTCGATTCCCATGACAGAAACAACACGCAGAAAAATAAAAAGAAAGGCATTCCATGCCTTAAAGCGACGCACATAAACCTTCAAAAAACGCCCATTAGATTATCCGTTTCCGACAGGAGTGTTCTATAAAAGTGAAATTAAACCAATAATGCCGCATGCAATATACATTCGACAATCAAAACACGACACCCTAAACTGCAAAAGGTACCGCCAATCACCCACCCTCAAGAACCTCCTCCTCTGATTATTAATAGTCCAATATCAACTTTCAATTCCAACTTTCAACTTTCTATTCCAACTTTCAACTTTCAATTCCAACTTTCAACTTTCAATTCCAACTTTGAACTTTCACTTCCAACTTCAACTTCCAGATCCTAACAAATTGGATCAATACAGCCTTCGTAAATCAAGTGACTCAGAGCAGACAAATACGGCCATGCAGCATTCCCAACATTCGTCAGGGTTTCTTCAGGAAAACAGCAAATCCTGGCCTCTACGTATCATCTCCCAACCATAATCTGCGGCCAGGAGCAGTGCCCCTAACCACGGTATACGTATCGGAGACATTACGGAAAAATTAATCTCTCACAGAGTGTTTTGGCAGTGTGCGGCTACTCAAGACACATATCCATTTCCTGCAGTGTTGTATCAGTTCAGCAACTTCAACGCGTCGGACTATTTCGCCACAAATCTCAGATTCATACATTTGTTTGCGTTTTGCGTCCAGTCTCTGCTAACACGTTATCCCCAGAATTTCCTTTTTGGTCATAAGTTGCCCGTCCGTCTCATTGGGAAAGGGAAGGGTTAACAACCATTCCAGGCTTGCAGTACTTGTATATAAATTGTCCTTCTGCAGCCTTGCATGCAAGAAGCCGAAAATGCATATGCAAGTACACTGCACTGTCTGCAGGTAGGCAAGCTCCAAAAGGTTTATGATGTCAGAGTTGCGCAGGGATCAGATTTAAGCAAACCGGATTTTTAGTCCGGAAAAAAGAGGGGGGCCCCTTTGTACTTGCCACAGGTTCAGATTTCCCAAATTACTTCTCACCCTTTTTTCTTTTGCGGACTAGTAACCTTTGCCACAGTCTCGCTAGATAAGGAACTGAGCATAGAAGCCCGTACCATGTAGGCGTTCTGCACACACATCGCATTACAACTTTGTTTTTGGATTCTATGCGTAGGATCTAATTTCGCTGTGAATGTCTAACTATAGACACATTTTCAATATCTTCAACATCTTTCAACTACTCCGTGTTTGTTGACATTTTCCACCAAGATGCTGTTGTCCTCCGACTCCTCAGTCTACAACTTCAGCCCTGAGAGTATGTCAAAATGGGATCTGGTGAATTCGTACCTAAAGCTGAGAAAGGTCCGTTTTGCAACAAAAGTGGCAGTCACAATGGCCTTGTGCATGTTGTTGTTTCTTGTGTTCACGCCATTGACGTCTGACTCGATCGACGTTTATTCGCCCGACTACGTTACGCCAAAGGAACTCTATCCTGATCCGGCGCCTACACCAGCGGTCATCACAGAGCTAGGAAACGAGGGAATAAGCTCCGACGAAGGTGTTGTCAATGAAGTTGTTCCAGACATCGAGGAGGATGTCAATTCTGGCCATGGTTCGACGTCTGTAGTTCATGAAACCGATCCAGATCACTTAGGAGAACCGGCGGCACCTGTAAAAGACAAAATCGTCACCACCATATTCACCGACAGCCGTTCCGGATACAAGAAGATCATCTTCAGAAACACCGCCATCGAAAATTCGGGTGATGCGCCGACGGTACTTGTCATGTCGTCGATCGGCAACGAGTATGCTTTTGGGCCCGAAAGAACGTTTGGCGACTTCATCGAAACGATCAAAACCTACGAATATGACCGCAGCTTATTGAGCTTGGGCTTCCTCTGCGGGTCCGAAGCCGTCTGGGATGCTGCACAAATGTACTTGGAAGATTTGAAGAGTCGAGACGACTCGTTTGATTTTGCTAGAGTAACGCTTGTACGCGAAACTTTCATCAAAGAAAGCTTTGGACGTCACGATGACAGAAACGAGGTGCAACGAATCCGCCGGCGTCTGATAGCGCGCTGGAGAAACTTCGCGCTTCTGTCAGCGTTGGTTGATGAAAGATACACGTTGTTCATGGATGCAGACGTGTTCCGCATTGACAACCCAGACATGCTCGAACGGTTTATCCGTTTAGAACATGACGTCGCAGTGCCCATTGTGGGGCGCCCTGGATCCACGAACGACTACGACCGAAACTCATGGGTAGGACCCAGAACAAGGCCCACAGAGGACCAAATGGAGCTTTTCAACGAGGGAAAGTGGGAGGAGGCCGCATACGTGCCCAACGACGCCGACCAGATGAGACACCTCTCGAATATGGTCGAAGATATTGAAAATCTGCCTGAAGACTCGCCAATGCGCGACTTGGACTACTCAGAGGAAGTGGATTCTGTTGGCGGTGCCATTCTCTTCTTCAAATCGCTTTTGTTCAAGCAGGGTGCAATCTTCCCTCCGTTGTATATTATCGGCGCTGACTGGGATCGAGAGGAGGGTTACGATGGTATCGAAACCGAGGGTCTTTGTTATATCGCCAAGACCATGAATTACAAGTGCTGGGCAATGCCCAACTTGGTCGGACAGCACGTCGCATGATTTCGACTGGCTCGAACCGTTCCGTAGTTGTTCAATACATGAAGTTTGTTGGCTATTTATGCTTGTTTTTGCTTGTTTGTGTTGTAATTAAAAGTATCTGGTAAATAGTTTGTGAGTACACCGTTGTGTGTAATCTCGGAATCAGGGTCTGTCAAAAGTCAAGGAATACTTATGGTGATTTTATTTGAGTTAAGTTTTGAAAAAAATAACATAAAAATTCTCGATGAACTCAATTTTGAGATTTATGGGCGGCTTTTCTACATTTGTTCATACCCTTTGTGCCGCCGAACACTCTTTCCTCGAATCTGCTCAACAAACGAAAAAGAGATGAAGGAAACAAACATTAACTCCAATGGCAACTCCTCAACAATTCTTTTTATTCAAAATCATCATTTTTATCGCTGTTCCCCACATTTCATACCATTCCATTACCACCGATGCTCATCGCTATCACGTGACCACATATGGAGTAAAGAGATGAGATTGAAATAGTCCTTACTGACGTCCTCAACGAAACTACACAGAATGGCGAAAAGAAAAGCCAAAATCGAAAGTCAGAAATACAAAAAGTTCAAGTCTGACAACAGCCTCCTATCGGCGGGTGTTTTTTCGGCCGAAACAGATGACTGGGAAAATGAGGAGCAGAGCTTCGAAGTACAACCAAGAACCGCTCTGGCACCGGCAGAGGTCGAGGCATTGCCTATCAAGCGTGCAGGTAAAGTGGAACGAGTCACGCGTCAAGTAGTGGAGGAGTCTGACTCGGATGATGACGAGATTGTGGAGAATGGGGATGCGAACGATATGGAAAACCCTGAAGACAAGAACGAAACCGAAAACGACAATGAAAACGGAAACGAACAAGACTCCTCTAGTGAGCCAAAGTTGACTCCTCAAGAAAAGTTACTCCGCACAAAAGAAGAGGTGGCCTTGCTAGCGTCTCGGATCATGGAGGATCCTGAGGAGAACATAGCCTGTCTAGTATCTTTACGAAAACTTGCCACATCGAACGATCTTGCTTCCAGCCGTCTCGCAATCTTGGCACTCATCCCTGTGTTTAAGTCTTTGGCACCGGGATACCGGATCAGGCCGTTAACAGACGCCGAACTGCGTGAAAAGGTGGGAAAGGACCTTGCACGTCAACGTCGCTACGAGCAGGCGCTCGTAACCAATTACCGTGACTATGTTGAGCTTCTCACATCTCAGGCGCGTGTTTCGGCGCTGAATTCGCTCAACAACAAGCGCATCTCGCCGCAACAAATCAAACTGGGACAAATCGCCGCCAAAGCCGCTTGTGAGCTTTGTAACTCGTCACTCCGCCATTTCAACTATAACGAAGAGCTCCTCACGATTCCGATTCGTCGTCTTAATCGTAGGCCCACTGTTGCATCAGACTTGGAGGTGTTCACCATGAGTCTTCGTACACTTGAGTCGCTTCTTCACGACGATAAGGAACATGGCGAGCTTACGTTCACCATCACTCGCATTCTCTGTAAGGTCATCCGCGACAAGAAGTTCCGCGTGGATGAGGCCGTCATTAACGTGTTCTTGAGTTTGGCGCTTCTAGATGACTACGATCCAAACAGTATCAAGACAGACGCTCCGAAATTAAAGAAAAAGGACCGTGTGCATTTATCCAAGAAGCAGCGGAAGCAGCGGAAGGAGCTTAAGGCAATTGAGGCCGAGATGCGTAAAGCCGAACAGGCCATTACCGCCGAACAAAGAGAAAAGTTTCAGTCCCAGACACTCAAACAAGTGTTGATGCTATACCTCGAGATCTTAAAGTCCGCTTCTGATGGCGATGACACATCGTCCAAGCTGCTTGTTGCCGCGGTCATGGAGGGACTTGCCAAGTTCGGCGAAATGGCCAACTTTGATCTTTTAGGTGATTTCTTAGAGGTCTTGAAGGAAACAATGACGACCATTGTCGACGAGCACTCGCTTCAAACCGAGATGTACGGCATTGCCCAGGACTACGAGAGCGCTGGGGGCTTATACACCGCTGAGGAGGTACGAAAGCTTCTTCTATGCATCAGTGCGGCGTTTCTGTTGGTGCTCAACCATGGAGAGGTTGGACGACTCCCGATTTCGTTTGATCTCACCAAATTCATCCACACATTGCATCTCATCCTTGCCGACGTCTCTGTGAGTGCTGACCTCGAATTTTCGCACAAGTCATTGCGATTGGCAGATCCATTATCTGACTCAGATGCCCCCATCAAACCAGCGGTTAACGTGTCAACCAACGCCGAGCTTCTCATTAAATGTCTTGACCTTATCTTTTTCAGATCGCGCAATGGCAGTTTGGCGCGGTGCATGCCTTTTGTCAAGCGGTTGTATATTTCCTTATTGCAAATGCCCGAAAAGACGCTGATTGCCACGCTCAAGTTCGTGGCCAAGCTCATGGGCAAGTACGGAGGAGCGTTGAATTCTATGTGGAGCTCGGACGACCGCATTGCATCGGAGGGTAGCTACGTTTTGGGTATAGAGCGCGAGGGTCAGGAAGTCGAGATGGAACGCAACAACATTGGGTCTGCGGTTCTCTGGGAGAATGTACTTCTCGACAAACACTACTGTAATATTATCAAAGACGGTGCCCGGAGTATTATGAAGAATACGAAGGAGAGTGGGAAGATGAAGTAGAAGTGGACGGTGAATGATAAGAATAGATGCATTGAATAGAATTCAAGAGATTGAGATGTAATTGTTGTTGCTGCTGTTGTTATTTTTGGTTGAAAAACTACATGTTTATCCGTAAGCGAAGGAAATAGTTGGCACTTTTTGTAGATACATATAGGAACAGTTATAGTGAAGTTAAAAGACAAGGAGAGAAGCTCAAAGAACCTCTGTATCAATTTTAGTATGCAATGCCAACTTGACAGAAAGTCTCTTCCAATATATACCTCAAGGGAGAGTTCTATACCACTAATACAATAGTTCTTATTGGATAGGGTGCCATTCTCTCAACAATACCACTTATCCCTTCATCTTTCCGTCCATAACCAAGACAATTCCTACTAAATTTTTTCCTCCCTCCTCTTCTTGTCCCCTTTTATCCTCCTTCTCTTCCTTCTCTTCCTACACTCCTTTCCTATGCCTTTTATTACTATTCATGCCTCACTTAACCAAGTCTAAATTCTCGTAAACAGCCCCGGATTTCTTATATAAATCCGCAGCTTTGATGCCTTCGCCCGACGCCTCGTTAGCCTTCAATTGCTTGTTCATCAAACGAGCCTTCTCACGTTCCTTGAATCCGTGCAAACACTCATAGTAGTCATCGAAATGAGGCTGGCACTCCTTGCTGGTAGCCGTATCTGCAGAAGTATAACAGGCCATGAACGTCTGGAACTCGAAAAAGCACCTTCTGGTGCCGCCCGACCGAGAATATGGTTGCATGGTGGTGGTGGTAAGAGAGCCAAGTGCGTTTGCGTTTCATTGGCTTGGGAGTGTGGTTGGGGCGCGCACGACTGGCTGCAAAAACGGGAACATCGTGGGAATTGGGGGACTATTGAAAACTTTTGAGAGAAATCATTGTTGGACGAAAAGCAGGTGTGTGATTCTGGTAGTCTGGCGATTTGTGGCGGTTTTGGAATTGTTTGTGTGTGATTCTGTGTTTTGCCAGGACTTGGTGGTTTGATGAACAATAGACGAAAAGTTTAGTGAACAAATGTAAAAGTTAAGCGGTTACTTCCTGCTTAAATTTCGTCTATTTTTCTCTTAGGTCTGTGCTATCTTGTTAACCTATTGCTAGTAAAGAGATGATCTAGCATATATGTAGTATTCTTTTGTGAGACGGAACTATGGACAATTTTCAAATACCATCTCTTCGAATTTCTTCTTGATTATTCTTTACTTAGGAAGTTGCAGTCGTTCCTTGTTGCTGTCTGTTCCTTCTGTTGTCCGTGTAGATTTTCACAACTTAATGGGTTTCTTTGAAAAGATTGAAGCAAGAACTAATTGCTAAATCTATTTCGCAATATATTTTGTCGGTGCCAGTTTGTGAGCGCGTGAGCATAGTTTTCGAAGGGAACTACTGACTATGACACATCACAAAGTGGGTTTCCAAGACTCGGAATCTTCTCCTTTCCACAATTTCTTCTGTTCACTCCAAACCCTTTCATTTTCCTTAAAAACACAATTTATAAGTGCGTCACTTCTCTCTGGTCTGTCCTTCTGAAAAGTCAGTTTCATAAGGAAAACTAATTTGTCCTAGTGGTTAACACCCTGTTCCTACCAAACATGGAGGTCGAGGAGCGCGTGTTCGAAGTTCGTTGAAGAGTTTCAGAGGCTTATATGAAGTAGTGTTGCTTTTGTGTACGATTACGTAGCCTCGATTGCAAAACTAAAAAAGTCAACTTTTCGAAGAATCAAGTCGTAAACATAGGCAATAAAGTGGCTCGTTACTCGGCGCTTAATGCAAAACATTCGATAAGCGGCATTTTCGCAACTTAAATTTTTTTGCAAGCTCCGCGTTGCTTGTGTTTTGACGGGGCTATGCAACTTGCAAGAGAAATTGAAATTAGACAACTAAAGCCCTAAGTGTTGCCAATCGAGTCTTCAAATTGAACTTAGTAGTTTATTTCCTCTTTTTTTTATCACTACAAAGCGCTTTAAAGTTGTTTTTAAGGATAAATACACACCATAACTCGAGAAGAACATCCACCCAGACAACAAATACTCACCTTTCAAATTTTCTCGATAATTAATCATACACGATTCTTGATTTCCTTACATTACAGTAAATTCAATTTTCCGTCCTCTATACCGTTCCCCCTATATCTCTTCACTGTCTATACAAATGCAAGCATCTCCCGGATGCATTTCTTCACTTGGTAGTACAACGGTCCGATCTGGCCATCTACTAGAATGTCCCCAGCATCTTCGCCCTGTGTGCTATCTGTTGATACCTTTTGAATCGACACCTCGTTGTTGACGACCAAAAGTCCTTCTCCCTTAAATTCTGCATTCATGTTGAGCGAAAGCAACTTCTTACGAAGTTCCGTCAACCGCACCGTGCCAATAGCCATCGTTGACCCAAAATCTGCAATCTTCTGTTGCTCAGACGCACCACCGGCCACAGTAATGGTGCTACCCTCAACTGGTTTAAGAAGAAGCTGAGGAAGAGCACTGCCGCTGACGCTTTCAGCTTTGGTGACGTTCCAGCTCGACTCGTACACGCCAAGCTCGCCGCGAATGTGCGTGATTTTGTACTGACCCTCGAGTCGTTGCCATGAGAGCATGTTACTCAATTCATCGTTCAATTGCACCTCAAATTCGGTATTTCCACCCAAGCTGTCTCCACCCACTTGTACTGGCTGGTTGGGCGTGGGAACAAAAAGTTTTAACTGGTTACTTGCCCCTGTCGATGCCACACTGCGTGCATGTGTGAGGAGATTGAAGTGTGCGTTAGCAATCTCTGTATCGTCATCCGGCAGCACCTTCTGCTCCTTAATTTGCTTTTGGAAAACAGCTTCAACAAGCTTGCGTCCATTAAGGCTCGGATCGAGGCTCTCGCTATATGTTATGTCTGGAAGAAGCACCAAGTTCCTTGGACGCAAGCTTGATAAGATTGTATTCAAAGACCGCAAGTCCACAAGTCCGGCAAGATCAATGAACGAAAGACCGCACCGCGCACGGATAGCTATGTTTCCATTCTGTGGAAGTGTAACTCTCTTGAGAGGATGGTGAAGCGTGTCGAGGTACTTCTGAAGAAGCTCGCTGTTGAGCGCCTCCTGTGGTGTGAGCTTGTTGTCATTCTTTTGGTTTTTGTTGCGGTCGAAGCGGCGCCCGTTGCGCTCGTCGCGGTCCCAGCTACCACCGCGCTCATCGTCAAACTTGCGTCGACTATCGCTAATTAGCTTACTGTTTGCTGCCTCTTCGTCGGTGTGTTGGAACTTTTTCGGGTCAATCACCTCACCGTAGTCATCAAACTTGCGTTTTTTGGTGACGTCCACAAAAGGGAACATGGCCTGTTTCGGTCTCATTTTACTGGACACTTTGAAGTCCACTGGTTTGTTGGCGTTGACGTTCTCCGTAACGTAGTCTGTAACAAAGACATCCAACGTGTTCATGGCCGCGGTTGTGGATCCAGGGGTTACTGCACTTGCCGAGGGCTTGACACTGGCCTCTATCGTTTCGGTGATGAGTTGTTCTTCATCACTGGAATCTTCGTCAGAAGAAGATGAAGAGTCATCGTCCGCGTCCAAAATATTTTTATTCTTCTTGTCTCTGACCTTTTCCATAAGCTTTTGCCGACGTGTCTGTGTGACTCGGTCCGTAAACTCTTTAAGTTCATCTGCAGCAAGGGGCTCTTCGACAGTCCATCCGTCCAATGGAAACACTTTTTCCAATGGCACGGGGATTCCATCTTCGGCCACGCCATCATTTTTCTCGCTCGCGAGTCGGTACCACTCCAGGTACAAGGCTGAAGCAATGTTGTTGTCCGTAGGAAATGGTGTCTTTTCTGTGAGAATAATTGTCGTCTTTTCGTCATTACATATGCAATCTAGTGTTTTTGCCGAGATGTCACCGTCACGGATTTCCAATCCGGATGCAAACACGACCTTTGGTCCCGGGAGCTGTACTAGTTCGTTTGGGTCCAGTAATAGGTCCACTTTTGAAGGATTAAAAGGCGTTCTGGTGTACGTCTGATCACCTGTTGACTGTCCGGCATACTCTTTGATCAATTGGGTTGACATCCAATCTAAGAGGTTTGAAGCGTAACTTAAAACCTTTGTTCCAGAGTATGATAGGAAGTAGACCGGGATGGCTGCACCTTGGAAGTTCGCAAGATGCGTGTCTACAATTTGCAAAAGTTCAAAGAAGCGACCCGATATGGAAACCGGAAGAAGCACCGCGCCTCCATTTGCAAGCGTGGCATCTACTAAGTTCAAAAACTTTTCTGTGCGTTTCTTATGAGGCATCGCCGAGCCCAATTGTGTGCTCGTAATCACAGCGGTCGGGCGGATCAATTGCGATGGAGTCGTGCCGTTGGCAGTTGTGAACCCGGCACCGTTGAGAAACGAGTCTCTGGAGTGATTCCATGTTGGCGCATAAACCACCTTCTGAAGCCGCTTTGTGATGAGCCAAAAGGCCCCACCCAAGCTAGAACCAGAGTTGTAAGCAGTCAATAAGAGTCTATTTTCAAGCATGGTCATGTTCTGTGAGTATTTGACCAGGGTAATACGGTCAAACCATTCGTCTACATCGGAGACCTCTAGAAGTGCCGATTGTAGCGGACCAAGAAGCCCGCGAGACCGGTAAAACTCAACGGTCGCTACACGTCCAAGCTGTCCAACCGCCACTGTCGCATACACTGGGATATTGGCCATAAGATGAGGAAATCGAATACAGAGCATGGTGTACCCGCCGATGAACTCCGGGGTCGGCTGGGATAGTAGCACCAAGTCGATTTCGCTGAGTGTTCTTTCCATGAAGTTTACATCGTTCACATCTATACCATCCCAGCTGGGGTCGGCCAAAATGCGGATTTCGTTGTCAAAGTTGAGAAGCACGGCTCGGAACGACTCTGCGCCAGGTGTGGGCGCAAGTAAAGTGAAAGTGACCATATGGGGCAGAGCGGTGGGATGTATATATGTATAATTGGGGAGTTTAGGAGCCCTGGGCCGTCTGAAGGGGTGGCCTAATTGGGGTTCTTAGGGTGTTTCACTGGTGTTTCAGGTGTGGAAAATGAAACAGCTATATGCAGGGTTCCCAGTCGATGCTATGAGAAAGAAAGAGGGAAAGGATAACCTAGATTGGAAATAGGAAAAAGAAAAAAAATAAGTAAGGGAATCAAACGAAAGATTATTTTGCTTTGTTGTGTTAAATTGTGGATTCCTTGTTGGTCTAGTATCATAGGCGCTAGGTGAAATGTACAACACATGAATTACTCAATTTATTTTGGCTTTTCTCCCAAAAATAAGTGGTAAAATATCGAATCTTTATCATTCGAAGAGAATACTGAACAATTTAAATTTTTGTCCTTAGGATTCAATCTTTCAGTTCCTTGTCTGTTCTTACTTTCATACCCCAAATCTCTTCTTTTACTCAACATCTAAACTTCGCCCTCATTTCTCATCTTTGAAATTTGCTCTTAACATTCATTTTTAATCTCTCTTCTAGACTCACTGTTCATTCTCACTGATTCTCACTGTTCATTCTCAACATTCAATTTTAATCTTCATTCTAATTATCCAACAACAAAAGCTTCTACCTTCATAGTACATATAAAGTATATTATATAAATATATATGATTTGCCAGCTACTCTACTCGAATGAAATACTGTTACGTGGATGGTACGAAAGCAAAGTCTCGGCCTTGGTCACTCCAGGAAGTCCGTGTGTCGTCGAAATGCGGTCTATCGAGTCACGACCAGCAGACTTGTACTCTCCACGCTTAATCATCTCGAGACGCAACTGGCTCAAATTCAACGGCTTGTTCAAGAGCTGCTGATTGTACCGTGTTTGACCCTCGAGTGTATTTTTGCGGGGTCTGTTGCTTACGGTCATCTTACGCTTGACCGAGCGCATTGCCTTGGAGAAAGGCGTTGAATTCTCGGTGGGGCCCGTGATGGTTGACGTTGTGTCGATCTCGGCAGCCTCTTCAAGCTTGTGTAACAACTCCGTGTCACCATCGTTCAAACGCTGCAAAAGACGCTGGCGCTCGAGGTCCGCCGAGTTCGTGGGGTCGAATCCAAGCGGCAAGTTACAATAGTCGCCTGCAAGAACGCGCTCGCGGATAATGTCGATATCTTTTGGACGGAAGTATCTGTTTAAGGTATCAAACGCAAAACGAGGAATCAAGCACACCAAGATCGACACCACCATACATGGCCAAAACCCAAATGTACCATAAAGATCGGTGGCGGCTTTGTAGAACTCACTGGCCCAATACCGTTCCGTCCACACTCCAGTCCAGAAATACACAAGCAAAGTCGAGATGACATTAATTAAAACCGAGAGCCAGTCCCAGCGGTACTGTTGCAAAAGGATGTAGAAGTTACAGGCAGTAACTGAAACGGTGCACACCAACACACCTACCCAGAACCGGTGGTCTACAGCCAATCCTTCGGGGTTTTGGAACGTAATGTAGTACATCAAGTACGGGAAGAAAAACGCAACTACCGACTGGTAAAATCCGTCTGCCATATACCATACGAACTTATACTGTGACCATTCCTCGCCCAAGATACCGGCGCGATATAATTGAGGCACCACCATTGATACAGAATCGGAAACATCCTGATCAAAGATAGCAAGGATGATCACTGGAAGTGAGGTGAATGCCAAATTGTAGAACATCAAGTATGTGTACTCGTAGAGATAAGAGCCATCGAAGTTGTTGTAGATACCGTACCAGAAACACGTGAACGTGAACACCACGTTCTTGTAGAAGAAACACGGAACCATCTCCGCAAGACGCTTGTACGACCACCGACCGTGAACTAAAAGTAAACGTGTGAGAAACCGGAACTGGCCCACACCGTAATCTGAAGACATGACCGCCTGGCGACCTTCTTCTCCAGCGATACCTACACCCACATTTGCTGCTTGAATCATAGCGACATCGTTGGCACCATCGCCGATAGCTAGTGTCATCACCTTAAGAGTATCCTTGACAACATAAACCACATCGGCCTTTTGTGCGGGGGATACACGGCAGCAGAGAACGGACTTACACTGTTTTCCCAAAAGAAGGAACTTGTGACGGAGTTCGTTATCCTCCTGGAAAATTAGTGTAAGTGCTGCACCATCTACCACCAAAGCGGTGTTTGATGTTGGCACCGAATGGTCGGCGCGGGCCAATTTGAGCTGTTCCTCGACTTTTTCGGGCGTGTCGACATTTATGTCAAAGTACTCTTGTAAGTATTGTGTGATGAGATCGTCGATATAGTTCTGCTGCAGAAGTCCATCTTCAGGACGAACCACAAGTAACTTCATCTCGTTACTTAACAAGTTGCACGAGAAACCGATGTTAATGGCGGTTTCAATCTTGTCTCCCGTTAAAACCCACAATTTAATGCCTGCTTGGCTTAAAATCGAAATTGACTCAGGCACTTTCTCTTGTAAACGATCTTCGATAGCCGTGCCGCCAAGCAAAGTCAAATCATTCTCCAACTCTTCGTTTAACAAGTCGATACGCATTTCTTTCAGATCGTCCAACGAGGTGTTGATGGCCTTGTACCGCTGAAGCCAATCGTCAAATTTCTCAGGATCTAACTGGCGCTGCGCAATACACAACGTGCGCAATCCTTCGTTGGCAAAGTCCTCGAGATGCAATGCGGTTTTTGATAGCATCTCGTCAGACATTGCCTGTGAAAGGCGCTTGTACATTACGTTGTCAGCGCCTTTACTATACAAAACTACCTTACCATCACTGCCTCTTAAAATACACGACATCCGCTTGCGATGTGACGTGAAGGGGATAATGTGGAGAAGTTCGTAAATATGTGTTTGCCCGTAAACATCCACCTCTACCGAGCGCCTAAATCTGTTCTTGAACGCCACACCAACATCTCGCGCAACAGATACCAAAGCTTCTTCATCCGGAGACTCGGCTTTGAAGTCGTTGAGCAGCAAGTCCTCTTTATTTTTCTCGGTCATCACAGTGTGACATAGCGCCAATGCTAACATGAACGCTTCGTTGGCCGCCTTTTGATCGTTATCCTTTGTATGTGGAACCAAAGTGTCACGCACATATTCATTAGAGATGAACGTCAACGCGCTTTCGCGGAACTGGTCGTTGTCTACATATGACCGGAGATTCTCCACCATATCGGCTTTATCTTGACTGAGAACAGCGTTCCAACGTTCTGTTTCCCGTGCAACGTCTACACCTTCACGTTTATCCATGCCCTGCTTGGCTTCTGTGTACGCGAGTCCGTAAGATTTACCGTTGATCGTGCACTTCTTGAATTCCATGATATTTTGGGTAAGAGTACCTGTTTTGTCGCTGAAGATGTATTCCACCTGACCTAAATCATCCGAAATACTCCAAGATTTGGGCGTGCATGGGAAATTGAGCTTTTCGTAGAACATCTTGACGTCCGCGTATATAAAGAATGCCTGGCATGACTTGATGATCTCTATAGAAATGTACAACGAAATCGGAACTAAGGATTGGTAGATAATGAGCGCCACAAAGAACGCCAATACTCCATTGCCGGCAGACGTAGGGGAGTAAGCCGCAAATTCGAAGTAGACTCGAGAGGTGTCTGTTTTATTGTAAAAGACACCATTGATTGTTCCGGACACAAAACACAAGATGAACAACACAATGAAGTTGATGATCACCGACAAGTTCAATTCGCGAGAAATCTTAGAGATTTTGACGGGCGTAAAGCCTCCATTTAGCATGATTTTTGACTCCAAACCGGTGTATACTACAACACCAATCACCCATTTAGTATTACGTAAAGTGCACCCACGCAACAACACATTGTCGTTGGTAATTGGTTCCATCTCGTCAGGGTTTATCAAGCGGCCGCTGGCGCTGTAGTTTTCGTAATGAATCGTTCCCTTAAAATGGTACAAGTGTGGATTAGGTCCATCACATTCGATCCAAAACTTAGTGTTTTTCAAGTCGCGTGAGTGCTGTAACGTGTGGCCGCACGCAAGCGTCATTTTCGTCTTCAAGTTCGTTTCTCCGTCCAAATTCTTTGTCTCTATAAAACAGCTACCTTCGACATCTGAAGAGGACAACAAAACGATATCCGCAGGTACCTCCTCGTTGGCACGCACACGGATAATGTCGCCGACATTGATATCCTTCCATCTTCGGAGCTTGAACGAAGCATAGTTGTCTTCGGCGTTGACGGATGCATGTTGAAGTGGAGGATTAAGAATAGATTCAGGAATCGTATGTTTGGTGACTGGGCGTACCAGATGATGCGATTTTCTTGGGTTACGCGAGCTCGTGGACTGTCTAGGTGCCGCGGGGTCGTAGGAGTAGGACGCTTCAGAAACGACTGTGGACACTCTGTGCAATGCGTTTTGTTTCTCCAACTCCTGCTCCCGGCGTAGCTGCTCCTTCATGGCCCTACGTAAAAAGACATGGGCAAATGACGTTTTTAGTGCCAGACGAATGAGCCGACTCCCACGGGTGCACTTCTTCTTGAACAAGCGCCAGGCGCTCACCTCGTCTACTTCTACGTTTACGTTGTGCAATCCAGCCAACAAATGTGTTGCTGTATTGTTGAGTTCTACGTCGGAGTTGCCCCGCTGGTAATCTTCAAAGCCGTCCTTGGCGGCAGTGATGGACACAATGACAATTAAGGGTACAGCGGCAAGGCCCGGGTTTGCGACACCAAACACTTGGAACGCACCCAAGATGACCATAATCAAGAAGTACACATTGGCCACCTTACGGAACTGGTGTGCAAGGTTCTTCGGAAGGAAAGAGAGAGGTGTGTACTTGGTTGTTCTGATCTTATTTGACGGATATTGGACTAAAGGCTTTCCATGAGAGGTAGCGACGCGCAAAGGCAATTCATAGTTGACAAATACCTCACGAGGAATCCTGCTGTTCAAGTCCGCCAAGTACAGTGGTACTTCGCCCAAGCCATGGCGGAAGAGGAACATGGCAAACCTGTCCAGTAACGATTTCGGGGGAGTGGAATATAAATCATGAAGCGTAGGACGGGCGGCCGGATCGGCGGAGGAGAAATTGTCTTTCGAAGCTTTAATTTCTGGCAGTCGAGAGTCGTTTTGCTGGTCCATATCTGGTTTCACGAAGTCATCGGATGTCGGCTCAGACATGTTGGACAGCGACGGTTCGTTGGGGTTAGGAGCCATTGCCACGGATACAAGGAAGCGGTGGCTCGTGTGATGCTACGATTGGACTCAATGGCCTCGGGAAAACGGACCACCTAGGGGCGATTAAATTGCTGAGAAGCAAAAGTTGTAGTTGGGAACACTAAGGGTAGCTCTTATGGAAAGTCGGAACGGGAACAAGTAAAATGCGGACCTGTATATAACCGTTGCGATTACAAAGACAAAGCCGACTAAGGTGGCCAAAAGAAGAAGGAGTTTAGCGGGAGAGACGGACATAGAGCCGGGTCAGGACGGAAGTGTGGGGAAAGGGCTCATAACCATTAAGAGTATATAAAGGCGAGGGATGCTCTCATTCAACATCCATCATTTTGCCTCGAATTGGCTTCCTGCTTTCCGGCTTTTTGCACAAACGCTCATATGCACGTCGGTGTATGTGCCTGCAGATAACCCTGTGCTGTTTACGCCGGATCCGAATTCGATTAATTACGATTTGAGTGACAGGTGCGAACTAGCGCCGCACAATAAAAGAGAAGAAATAGGGGTTAGTTTAAGGTTTTATGAGATTTTCCAGAAAGAAAAGTCAAAAGGAATTGAATTTTTATGGGATCGGATGGGATTTACCGAGAGGAGGAATTATGATGGCTTTCCAGTTGGTGCAGGAATCTATTTGAAACCAGCAGAAACGGCTAGGATACAGACGAAAAGCCGAAAAAGTCATGAATTATGAGAAAGAAGGGAACAAGGGGAAAATGACGATGGATATTATTTTCTTTTTTTTTTTTTTTTGGAGAGTGGGGTTAGAGGTATACATTGGCGAGGTTTAGTTTGTATGTTCGGATGAAAGATGGAGACGAGGGAGACGAGGGAGACGAGAGTTGACGGGGATCGGAGCAGGTCAAGGATCAAAGCGCGTGTACTTTCGGGAACTTTGAAGAAATTCTAGGAATGTTTTCGAGGACATCTGACCACTTGGAACGTTCTTAGGGTTGATTAGGGGGATCGACTCGGCGCCGCTTTTGAGAGGAAATAGTAGGCGGAAAGGCGGTAGAAATTATGTTGAGGGAAAGGAGAAGAAAAGAATCGGTGTTCATTTGACGAAGTTGACCGGGTTTCATTCTGATTTTAGCGGCTTCAGGCAATAGACTAGAGGGCCTAGGACATGTTGAACAGACTCACAATGGCTACATCACCAAAAGCAATGCAATTTGTAATTTTATTCGAAAATTCCTTTGTTCTTTGCATGTTTTAAGGTTAATGGAACCTGCTGCTTCAGAGAACTCCTCCATCAAGAAACCTAGTATTTAAGAGAAGGACCCAAAAAAACCATTAATATTCAATTGCTGGATTCTTTCCTCTTCCCTCTTTCCGATTTTCTCTTTTTCATTTCTACTTTCTCCTTACGTCATCAGTATTCGTCCCCTTTCTTCAGACATCGTATCCAACGCTCCAACTGACGGAATTTGCTCAAACTCCCAAATAACCCCAACATATTCTACCAATCCAAGTCCAAAAACATCCCACCATTAATCTTCGCCCAAAAATCTCCGCAAATCAATTCCCTTGATTACCCTCCATTATACCCGTAGTACACCATGCAGTACACTGAAAATTCTCCAACGCTCACGAACAAATCTCTCGCAACTATTCTATACTACAACAAAACCGTCAAAAACCACCATGTCCATCGAAGAAATCCCCCAAGGCGCCGACATCAACGTCATCTCCAAAAACGAGAAGAAGGCAAGAGAATTGATCAAGAAATTGGGTCTTAAGCAGATCAAGGGTATCTCCAGAGTCACCTTCAAGCAAAGAGGTAACATCATCTACGCCATCAACGAGCCTGATGTTTACAAGTCGCCAGCTGGTACCTACGTCGTTTTCGGTGAGGCTAAGGTCGACGACATGAACCAAAGACTCGCCGAGGCACAAGCCGCTCAACAGGCCGCTCAACAAGCCGCTGGATCCCAGGATTTCGCCGACAAGAGCCCTGAGTCCATTACTGCCGACCTCGAGAAGGCATCTTTGAATGCGGGCGCTGAGGCTGCTGCTGAGGAAGACGATGAGGATGTTGACGAGACTGGCTTGGATGCCAACGACATTGGCATCATTGTTGAACAAACCCAGGTGTCGCGTGGCAAGGCTGCTGCTGCTTTGAGAAAGCATAAGGGTGATATGGTCAACGCCATTATGGAGTTATCTTAGATAAGCTTGCACTAGTGTATAGTAAGACGTTTGATCTAGATGCTGTAAAATATTGAGCTCAGATGAATTGTATTTGATTGAAATCACGTTTAACCGGTTCGTCAGCAGGTTTCACTAAATATTCGCTCCCCTGCTCTTGTTATCTGTAATCTTGGCGTTCAAACTCTTTGACATTACCTGTATTGCACTCTAGAATCTTCTCTCCTTACGAACTCAATATCAACTTGTAAACTTTCAACTCTTACTCAACTATTTCAATTCAATTACCCTTAATTACCAAGCTTTTCCAGTTATTTGCCTTTCAATCTTCCCTTTTCTCCTTAACTTCAACTTCGTTAGTGTCAAGCCTACCTCCGTCACCTCTCTTATCACTTTTTTCTTCAGACTCAATTTGTGGTACAGAGCTACTTCTGGAATGGATGGCCGTGGCCTTCCCCGAGTCTAAACCCTCAGCCTTGTGTCCCTCGACGTTTCCATTCATGAATGAGCAATTGCGACAGAAATACACAATTGTGAATGGGTCCGTGCATCCGGGAGGTGCAAGACCGTTGTGAGTATAGCACTTGGCGCATATGAGCGCATATCGACTCTCCACTGTTTCGTTGTGTTCCGAGCCGATAATGAGGTCCAAGATCCGATCATGGAAGCTCTTTTTGACAGGCGCCGCCCAGCCAGCAGGCGATGCGTTTGTATTGGCGTTACCCAAAGGGTTCTGTGGGCTAGCGTTGGAAAATGAAGAACCACCATCTAAGGCGCCATTCTTCGAGCCATTGACACTAACAGCACTAAGACCTGGCCCTGAAACAAGACCACCTCTGTTTGTCTGACTAATCCCAGTACCGTTTTTGCCGTTATTTCCAGTAGTGTCTTCGTTACTAAGAGATTTCACCTGTCCCTGATTAGACTCTTTATCGCTAGCATTCACCGTTTTCGGAAGTTTTGGCGCTTGCTTAACACCTTTCGAAGACAATTCGGATGTAGTAGCAACCGACGAATCGAATCGCTGGAGAAGCAGATTCGTCTTGGAGAAGTTTGTCTTCAGCTTTAATTCCTCCAACTTCTCGCGGTGCCGCTTCATCAACACCTTCAAATGCTTCTCCTTATTGTGAATCCACCAGCGAAAAAACGTGTCTACCAAGTATACAAGGGCCCCAACAGCCAATGGAGCCAAAAACGCTATAAGCATATCCTTCGACAGCAGGCACATAACAAATAGCTGCCATATCGACTTTCCAGCAGCAAGAAGACCAATTCCGGCAGTGGCACGACGATAGCGGTATGCTACTGTGGCCAAGTACGCTACCGTCAAGTACATGATCAAGGAAGTTCTGACAGAGGCCCGTTTGCGGTGGAGAAACGTCAACTGGTTCCTCGTTTTGGCAATATCACGACTAAGTGCTGTAAGCTGCCGTTCGTACTCCTCATGGTCGAGTGTTTTGGAGCCGAAAAGGCCCAAGAAGGTCATTTTCGATGGTTCGGTTGCTTTGGTTGGCTTTGGGTGGAATTGAAGGTCTTTGAAAAGATGGAGGTAGAGATAAGTTCTAGAGGCTGAGGCTGACTGAGGAGAAGGAGGGACAAAAATAAGGGGAAAGGTTTGCTTATGACATAATTGAGTGATAGTAGAAAAGTTGTGAATTTCATTTTTTAAAAAATATTTTCGACTGATTTCATGTTTTATCTCAAGTTTGTTTTCGGCTTTTATGTCGTTGGTGTTGCTTAAAAAAGCAAATGTGTACTCAATAAAAGGAAATGAAATAATTCGTCGAGAAAAATTAGATGGATGGAATGAATGTGATATGAACAAGTCGAGAGTATTATGCTGGTACAACTTCCTTTCGGGAACGAAAGGATTTCGAAATATTACGTCTTGGATTGCCATTTCTAACTAATTATAGGAGCGCCGAGTTTAACTACGTACCTTTCATGTTGAAACTTTATGGGTGTATAAATTCAAAATTATTCTGATCTTTGAGTTATCTTTTCAATTGAAAATATTACATCCCACTGTCCAGAGGAGAGCTTTAAAAAAAGGCCAATCATCGTGTGACGTCTCCATCTTAATCTGTATCTTTCAAAACCACATAAACCGTAAATCCTCAACAAACAATATATCTTACTTTCAGTTTTCAATCTCCACTGTGTTCCCCTGGTCATCTGTACAGAGCTTGAGCCTACATTTCAAGATATAGATCCTGTGACATAAGCGATCCCAAGTCTTTCAAAATGAATAAAAAACACAACTAAATAAAAAACAAAACCTTAGCCCATGTTTCTATCTATGTTCTTAGTATTTACATCACTTCCCCCTTATCTCACCACTATTCCTCCAAACACACCACTCCTCCAACAATCTCAACTTTGTCCCGAAAAAAAGAGATATAAAATAATTCTCTCAAATAATCTTTCTCCTAAAAATTCACCCCTGTTCCCATCTCTTCGCATCTCACCTTCGCATCTCGTCCCGTCTCATCTCATCACCTCATCACATCCCATCACCACACCTGATCTCATCACTTTCATCGACCAGACCAACATCACCCCGCAAATCCCAACACTTCACACTTCACACTTCAACTTCGCAATTCTCCTTTCTTTCCTCAATTCCAAAGATTCTTACTTGTCCATATTTCTCCTCTTTCCTCACTTCTCTTAATCTCACAGATCATGACATATCTAATAGGTGACCGAACCGTATCCCTCAACGGCTACACCATTTCTACCGAAGACGAACAGCTTCTTCGCGCTAACCCTCATGCCATTAAGCTCTGCCTCAACGTAGCCGCCCGCAAGTACCTTCTTGCGCTCAAGAAAATTGTCCATTTGTACGCGGACATTCTTACCATCTACAGCACACTTCTTTTAAAGATCGTAAACTACGACGACATCACGTCTATGACATACAAAACGAAGCTCGCAATGGTACGACTAGAGGACGACGTTAACGCGATTTTCGGTCGCAGTGTGGAGCCGCCTGTGGATGGATGGGAAGCACAACCCTATGAAGGGCTGGTAAAGACTTTGGGCGCGTTAGTAATTGACGCAGCTACAGAATCGTTTTCCGCGACTTATCGAACTCTCAATTGCATGGAACTTTTTTTCCTGGCGTTCGACAACCTCAAGAAACTCTTGATCCCTAACCTTTTGGTGTATACGCCCATAGTGCAACGGTCGCTAGCATGTGCGCACTTCCTCTTTGGGCTTCTGACCGTGGCAAATAATGTGGCACGCTACCACGAAATGACGCCGGCGACAGTGCGCCAGATCCTGAAGATAGACTCTATTACTAGTGGCTTTGAGCGTGAGGCAAAAGGCTTGGGCGCCATATATACGATTCTCAACACATCCTTGGCGCAGTATACGAGTATCCTCTTGGGAAGGGCCATTCTTAAGCGAGAGATTGTCGCTTCGGAGTGCCAAATCATCCGCAGGCGAGAGGTGTGTTTTCAGGCGGCAGAACATGTAGTAAGTATTCCGCTTAGTGGAGAGTCGACAAAGCAGCTGTACGTGCAACTGTTTGAGAAACATCTTTTCTATTTTTTTTCCGCTATGTTCTTGGTAATGGTGTTGGTGGTGTATCGACTTTACACAATTTTCTTTTAAGAGCCAAGAGATTTGACACATAATGAATAATGAAAAAAAAAGAACCAGTACAGTACAGCCGCGGTCCACGTATTGTCCAAAAATGTACCAATTATTACGAGTTACGGAAAGTGAAATATTTAAATCTTCTCTGGAGCAGCGAAACATCCAAGAACGCCGAAGTATGTTTCAAAACTTACTTCTCTTTTAGTGGATACAAATAATTTATTCCCTTTTGATGGAATTTATGTATGTTTCATTTTACCCTTGGGACACTTAACTCTCGAGCAGAAATGTTCATTTATAGACTAACCATTCCAACAATGACGTTAATCAAAGACTATAAAATGTACATCGACTTAAACCGACTTCAAAATCCGTAAATCTTCCGCCCTTAGTTATTTGTTCCATTTCCCATTATTTTCATTCCCGTATTGATTATGTCACGTGATCAAGTTGACAATTGATGATTTCCCCAGTCCAAACAGTACTACTTCAACAGCCGTTCTTAGCTGCTTTAAGTTTCCCGTGCTATTTTTCGAGGCAACTTGCCTGTCATAGCCCTAAGCCCAATCCACGCATTGGCCCTCTTTCTGGTAAAGATACTATATTTTTAGAAGCCTGGAAACATCCAAATTCACTTCTGCTGGCCATCCATCGGGCAGCACCAGCAGCACCAGGCCCTTCATAGAAAACTGCAAGAAAAATCGCACACACAAATTTGGCCAGTAAACGCCGTCGAATCACTAATCCGCAGCCGTCAATTCGTCCGCCATGTCGTTCGATCCGGCTCAGGTGTACTCAGCTACATACTCCAACGTCCCCGTATTCGAGTTTGTCACCGATGAGGGACCCATCATGCGCCGAAAGAGCGACTCCTGGATTAATGCCACGCACATCTTGAAAATAGCAAAGTTCCCCAAGGCCCGCCGTACGAGGATATTGGAAAAGGACGTTCAAACTGGAATCCACGAAAAGGTTCAAGGAGGCTATGGAAAGTACCAGGGCACATACGTTCCGCTCGATATCGGACGCGAAATTGCAGCGCAGTTTGGTGTGTATGAAATTTTGAAGCCCATCTTCGATTTCAAATTCATTGAGGGTAAATCTCAAACTCCGCCGCCAGCACCAAAACACAGCCATGCATCGGCACTGAACATTGGCCGAAAACTCCAGCAAAAGGCCAAGCAAGAGGCCAATGAAGGCACTGTGTTGGCGAAGCGCACACGTTCCGGTGCTGAGCCGGACCAGAGCCCGAAACGTAAACAGAAAACTAAACGGGTCACGCTCGCCGGCCGAGGGAAACCAGATATGACCCGCTCGCAGACGGTGCCAATTGAAACCTCTGGCCCCAGTATTGGCACGTTTAGCGCCAAACAAAACGGCATGGAGGGCTCGTTTCGACTTCCGCCGCTACAGCGGCAAGACACCGAGCGTGACATGCCTCTGTTCGCCGCCAGTAGCATGAACGTGCGTCGCGAAGACCTAGAACCAGATAGTGCAGATGACCACGTAGATCAGGTCGACCCAATTCACGTAGACGCCTCAGAACACCGTTTTGGGTTAAGTATTCGAGACCTGTACGATGACGAGCTCATGAGCGGACGAGAATTGTTTGGATCGCGAGATTTCACGGCTTCGAAAGAGTCGTTCGACCGATATGGGCCGCCGCCGAGTAGAGGCTCTGATTCTGTGGCACCAGCAACAGATCTTGCCAAAGTCCTTGGCGGCGACTCATTTCGAGGGTATCCGTATGCCCGCAATAACCACCCGCATCTCAATTCGACCACGTTGAAGGGTGACCCAGACGCCATCGAATATTTCAACGTCTTACTCAATCATCTCTTGGAAGAAAATCCTGGCGCAAAACAGAACGGCCGTGGCAAGTCGCTGGCTTCGACACTCCCCGACAAAGTTCTCAACCCGCCGCAGCCACACAGCCGTGTGATAATTGACCAGGCGATCGATAGCGACGGCAACACGATCTTCCACTGGGCGTGTGCCATGGCCAACGTGGCCATGGTCGAGTTCCTCCTCCTGCTCTTCTCTTCCTCCATCAACATCGAGCACAAGAACTTTCGTGGCGAAACACCGCTCATGTTTTTGGTGCAGTTCAATAACAGCTATATTTTGAACAATTTCGCAGTTATATTTGACTTATTATTTGATCTGGTGCTTGCAACAGATAACTTTGGCCGCACTGTGCTTCACCACATTGCGCTTGCGTGCGAGCCGCCCACAGATAGTGACACGAGCCCGTCTGAGGTTTCCGTGATTAAGGAGAACTTCGCCAAGTACTACTTCGAGGTGGTTCTCGCCAAGATTGTTAAGTTCCCCGATTTCCAAGTGCACAGTGAGAATCAGGCGGCTCCCGAGGACAAGAAAGACGTGGTGGAAAAGTTTATAAATCACCAAGACAATGAGGGTAACACCGCCCTTCACATCGTCACGTTTAGTCTCGCGCTCAAATGTATACGAACGTTCATCAAGTATCACGTTTACCTCGACTTCAGCCTTCGCAACATGGTCAATTGCACGATTGAGGACTACTTGGCGTCACACAATTACGTGTTACGGTTGGAAGGCAAGAACGACGAACTTTTGCCGCTTGTTGGCGGAACACTTAACGGCACAGCCATTGCAAACCCAACGTATGGGGCGCAAGGTTACGACACGTATACGCTCAGTACGCGACTTGCAATTTCGCTGCAAGCGTCGATGACTCACCGTGTTACTGAGCAGTTGAGTAAGTTGTCATTTCAAATCGAGAAGGAGCTCAAGGAATTTGATGAAAAAATCGGCAGAATTCTTGCCTTCTACAGAGTTGTCGGGCATGAGAAGATTCAGTCACAAAAAGGAGTATTGAAGCTTTTTAATCTTGACTACTTGATGGAAGATGTGGAGAAGGACTTTGAGATAAATCTTCTCTCGCTGCTGCAACAACAGGAGGTGCCGGACTCCGACAACAGAACTAATGACCAGATGATCCAAGAGGAGATCAAACGGCTCACAAATGACCTATGCTTTCAGTATTTGACGTTGGAGGACGAATTTAACCGGCTCTTTCTGGAGTATTCGAGCATAAAAGAACTTCGAGCTAAGATGCAATTGCTTGAACTCGAAAAACTGCACATTAATAAGGACGATGGCGATGCAGCGTTACAGCTCGAGTTGGCGCAGAAGCTACAGAAACTTATTGCGGATCGCCAGCGCTTGGCACAAGCAATTTATCACGAAGAAATGAAACTCCCATTGGTGGCCCTGTATCCGGAAGAATTCAAGGAGAACAATGGCATCAAGTGTGAAGGCGATAAGGACGAGCGGGTGGCCAATGGCCACTCGATGATCGCTGGATTTCCGAAAACGGACAAGCTCTACAAGTATTGTAAATTAATCTCGCTTAGTTGTGGAATGTCGTTTGCTGAGGTGGAAAATTCGGTGGACCTTATTGAACAGTCACTAGCGCGCTCCGTGAGCAACAACTAGGCGGGCAATGTATAAAAACAGGTGAACAGGATTGCTTAGTGAAGTTGCGGTGGTATCTGGTAATGACATTCATGACTTAAGATGAACAAGTAAAGATCGAAAAGGTAACGACGATTAGGTTACGCTATATTCAATAGGTGATAGAGTTGGGGTTTGTAGGGCTTTGTAAGACTTGGCACCAAAACAGAAAATTTTCTATTATGAATGTATTCTGTTTTCAGGAAAATTTGGTTGTTTATCACCTTCGAAGGAAATGTTTTAATAGAGCACTTAAAGTATCAAAAGTTGTTCTCGAGATTGAGTTCTCGAAGCTGTAATGCTTATTTAACCTCTATAGTTTTGTTTGAAGTCTTTGCATTTACTTCTGTTTTTCGCAATTCTCTTGATCTGTTGTTACATTCTCTTTTAGCTGGCTAAACCATCTCAATTTTAGAATCCGAAAGCAAAGAGAAGGCTACAGAGAAGTCAAAATTTGAAATTATGCTAAATTAAAGTAGATATAGTTAAAAAAATTCACTTCATAAGAGCAAAAGTTATTCAAATTATTAGTTACAATGGTGGTGGAGTTACAATACATCGCATGTAGCGATGGTCCCAACTAGTTGTTTGATTGACACATCGAAGAGTTTTGATATTTTCTAAAAACATTTTGATAATTCAAACATCAGTGCACCTTTTAATATGCTAAACAAAATTCTAGAACTAGCCATGATGAGAAAAGATACTTTTGAAAAGAGGAAGTTAGAAACGATCACAAATACGTAATAAGTTTATACATCAAACTTGTAAATTTTGAATTAGTGATTGCACAATTTTAAGTTCTAGATTCTATACGAAAATTCATACTCTAGACCATCGGCGATCAAGTTTACAACCAATGTTAAATGAATGATACTACCTGGACTAAGTGTATTGCTTCCGATCCAGGCATCGAATACACTTATTCAAACTACAATACATCTATGTTTTCTATTTTTAAAATTTGTTCGGTATAGTTCACATTGCGCATCAAAATAGAACACAAAAGTAATAGTCCAATATCTTCTCTTTTTCTGAGAGAGCACACCCACCAAAGATGCCTTGCTTCATGTTAAGTATTATTTTAGTCAAGATGAATATTGAAAATTCCAATAGTGTGACAAATCCAGTCACAATCCTATTAGATCCTGTAAGAGAATAACCACGATAACTTAATCAAAATTAAACTCATCATGACACAACTTCATCCTATCGATGCACCGAACCAACCTCTAATATGACTCGAAAACTCTTCTTTCCAACATTAATATTCATACCGTAAATACAAAAAAACAGATTTTTGAACCCGAAAAATCTCATACGTATATTGGTAGGCGCACTACTTTACTCGTATTTTGCCGCACCTCGCTTATCAAATAATTACACGAATAACGCAATCAACATAAGTTGGAAAAACCCCAAAACCGGTCCTTGCAAGAATTGCGGTGGAAAAAACATTTAAGAGACGCGGGAGGCAGTTAGGGAGGGATTTTCTCAGTAAGTCTGTGGGTTGTTTTTGGAGCGGTTTGGAGCAACACAACTTTGGCAAATTGTGGCGGGAAAATATCGCAAGAATTAAGAAGCAGATCAAAAACTAAGAACCCGGCAGCCCGCCATTTTT